>VCRD01002883.1:67100-84165 GCA_006783055.1 Trinorchestia longiramus | reverse complement strand
TTAGTAATTGGCACCTCAACGGCGACGCCTGAGCTTGAGGGAGAGATGATGCGGCGCTGAGTCAGTCGCGGGTTGAGCCCTGTCGTATACGTGTTGTTGCTGTGGTTGTGGGCCCGAGAAGCGGCGCAGGTGCAGGTTGCACGTTGGTTGTTCGTTAAAAGTAGTCGTTGTCGTGGAGATCTGTATTTGTAAAGTATTAGGCGAAGCAGATTCAGTTACTAACACTAGTATAGGGATAATCGTCACGCAAGTAGAGGTTGTGAGTCACGGTCGAAGGTTGTTGATGTCTCATCGTCCACGATTAGAGGACATTCGTCTGGTACGAGAAGCGAAGGAAACTGCACACCAAATCTAATAGAGGTAAGCGAATTACGGTTAGAATATACCGTAGAGTTACAACTATTAGTCTTAACAACACCTACCTACCTACCACACTCGCTGGTGTACTCACTTACTCACCTACCTACCACACTACTCGCTGTGAACCCACTTGATATACCTGCTGCACTCGTACACTTATACGCCACATACTGCACCTACTGTACTCGCTGTACTCGTGAAATTTTCAAGCCACAGTCACTATAGCTCTGGACTGGCCATTCATCCCTGAAGCTGGACTGGCCGAACCATCATCTGGACGCTCTGGACTGGCTCAATCATCCCAAGATATCTCAAGCTATTTCTCGTGCCAACTTCGTTGAATACCAAGCTGAGTTCCTGTCATGAGTTCTTTTATTCTCCTTGAGAAAGGTCACACGGGCAGATAGATTAGGTTTTGTTAAAGTTGGTTGCTTAAAATTCCCCAAACACAACCAAACTTTACAGGTCGGTCTATTCGATATTTAAAGATGTTGTGGAGATTTCAGGTAGAAGAACAAAGGTGGCCTTCCTTTTGTACACAAATGTTATTTTTTTTCTTCCTCTTCTTCTTGCAACGAGGAGAGTTATTCATGCATTTTCCATGGACATGTTTTGATTTATTCAAACTTCGATGGGTGATGAATTTGGGATTACTATCTCTTTTTTGTTAAACCAGTACCTTTGATTATCATTAAGAAGGGTGCAGACACTTTCACATTGACACTTTCTTTTGTAATAGTTCTTTTTCGCAATTTTATGCCTGGCCGATATTTCCACTGAGGTACTCAAAAACACTGCTTTAACTGCGTGAGCTTTCTTTGCGAGGGAGGGTAGGGAGAAGGGTAAGCTTTGCTCGACTGAGGGAGGTTTCCTTCAGCGCGAGGGCCGTTCTTAGGCCTACCTACGTTTTTGTCACTGAGTCAGTCACTGTCAGCATTTGGAGAGAATTATTACTATATTTTTGCTTAAAATTTGCGCATGTAAATATACCATAACTTTACAGTCCTGTCATCATAGTCGGCCCGTCATCTGAGTCGTCTTTATCGAACTGCTACGAAGTAATAATACTGCATACTAGCGAGCCAGTTACACGAAGTGTAAATAAACATTCGTGTATTACAGCTGTTGATCGTTATTAAAAAAAATTCATGCATATATTGTTTTACATGCATATATAACATAGACATATTATTGATATCTATACATATTACGTGAATGCTCCTAAAGATCTGCGTGAGAAAAAATTTTTAATTCACAACATTTACATGTTATGATCTTTATCTATGTCAAGTGGTGTTATTAGCTTAAATATGAGTAAAATTGCAATGTGACCATGATTATAAAAAAAGTTCTGAGTAGAAAGTATACTTGTAATTTTTCAGGTGGTTTGTGAAATAATTATTTCTACTGGTCCAATAACTACGCCCCTAGCGCCATCTAGCGGGGCATTCTAAGTGTAAATTATAATCACAAATAGGAACGTGTTCAAGTTTGTCTAATATCATTTATGCTCGTAAATTCAAGACCTGTAAATGGACGAATTGTTGACGTAGTCATCGATAACATTGTCCTAGGTGAGTGGGTTGCAAAATGATCTTTATGTTATATGTTAATAGATATATTATGTTTTCCCGCGCGGACTCACTAACTTCACTTATGTTGCGGTTATGGTTGTTAGGTAGTGTAAGTGAATAGAAAGAAATGGTTAGTTATGTAGAAGTATAGCGTATATGAGTTGTATTTTAATTTTTAAATCTGTTCTAACTATTTGTTGCTTGAAGGTATGAAAAACGATTACTTAGCATCTTTATTTAGCCAATTGGGGATTAGAGATCAGTTGCATTTCATAAACTTCAATTCGAGAGGGATAAAGAATGAGCGAGGCAGGAGGAATTTAGAAACCAATGTTGTATATATAACTATGATGCGTATTCTAAGTATAATTCTAGACTTTAAATGCTTTTCAAGATATTTGAATGACATTGTCCAAGTTTATTTCAGGGTTTTTCTTTTCTTGTTTTTTCATTTTGAATGAAGAGGCAGGTACCAAGTGATGGTCGGTAGAGGCAGGCAGCTAGTCTTGGTCTGCAGAGGTAGGTAGCAAGCGATTGTCTGTAGAATTAGCTTGCAAGTGATGGTTTGTTGAGGTAGGTGGCAAGTGATGGTCTGTGTAAGACTTGTTTCATGTGTCAGTGTCTCTTAAATTAATTTTAAAATAATGTTGGAACATAAACAAGAGGCCTAGCCTAAATAAAAGATTTTCCTGTTTAGTTTGCATGAGCTGTTTTCTAAAAAAATATATTGTGAATGATTGCCATAACTGTGTATGTGTTGTTAATTTTAATTGTACAATTAAGTATATTATTAGACAGTAATATGGTATATATAGACACAACTTTGCAGTGATGTATTAACAAATGAAAACAAGTAAATATTTGTAAAAAAAATTACATACTTCAGCCCTTTGTCAACAGAGTATGTGAGGTGCATTGTCAATATGACTTAGTATTGGCTGCTCACTTGCATGATTTAATTACAACATCACTCGTATGAACACTACTATCATACACTCTCCTATGACTCATGATACCCACACATTACACCTTTTTTTTTCAATACTCATCACTGGTCTTGCACACCTGCTCCTTACACCTTCTGTACTGCCTGTAATCCCTGCACATCTTGATTATTTATCCATTGGTAAACCATCCCATACATACCAAGTATGGTGAGCTGACTAAAAATTTTTAACTGCTTCATTCACATTGTTCTTATTATCTTATTACTCATGAAATAGGGTTACACAGAGCATCTACAAATATATTGTATATTCTTAACATGATTGATCAAACATGATCTAATGTGCCATAGCTTTTCAGCATGGGCCGAGGCGACAACCTGACCATTCTCTATCCACCGGGGTGCAGAGAGATCACCGAGGACCTGTCTCCTGATGAGCTCATCCGTCGTCTTAAGACGCTTGCTCACACTCTCCAGTCCATGGGACAGGATGATGGGGCATACCAGGTCAGAGCTTCTCTGGCAGTAGCCATTTTATTAATGATCACTCAATCTAATCTTTGGTAGTATTTTTTCTGTTAAAAGTTTCATGAGAGATTTTTTGAATTGTAAGGGTCTCTGCATTTAAAGATGACAATGGTGCATGCTTAACAGCTGTGTTTTAAAATGAAAAAGTTACCTAAGGAAAATTTCTATCATTTTATGAGTTTTCAGTGGTGAATCAGGACACATTAGTTCTTTAAATGTGTTATATGAATATTTTAATTGTTTAACCCTAGAATGACAAAGTGGGACTGAGAGGCCCAGTGTCAAAATTAACAAGCCTGTAAATTGTTATTAAATGAACTATGATTTTATTACCATTTTATTCATGATCATAACACAGAAATATTAAATAAGTAGCTTAAAATTTTATTCCAGATAAGAAAAATATAGCATATTTAGCAAAGTGGGCCTTCAAAGCCCATGCTTTATCTAGAATGAAACAAGTGTTGGTTGCATTACTTTGCATATGCTGTGGGTGTCAGAACATGTTCTAATGTGTAGCCTGTACACAGAACTCTGTTACCTCAATACCAATACATGTAACTTATACAAAATAGTGCCTATTATACTTCAATACCAGTACGTGTTGTAACTTATATGAAATAGTGCCTATTATAAGGTTGGGAGAAGTAGTCACATTATTTTGCTTTACTCATTGCTGGGAGGTGGTACATCTAAGAACATGGCTCATGCAGGTTTGACAAATAAAGAAATAAGGCTGTTGATTGAATATGAATAAGATAGCAGCAATGATGAAGATGATGATTATGTCATCTGAAGACGACGGTAAAGCTGGCGAATATTTATCAAATCATGAATATCGGCAATCTTCATGAGGATTGCGATAATGAAAGAACTCAGGAAACCCCTGCTATGGATGACAGTAATACATCAAGTTTCAAATCAAAAAACAATTTAGAAACCTGGACAGATGTTCCACAAACATCATCACTAGGACGCTTATGTGATCATAACATTATGTGTGAAAGGAGCAGTCCGACAAACTATGCCAAGATGAATGTAAGTAACTTAGCTGATGCTTTCTTTCTCTTCTTCTGAGATTCTTTGCTAGAAGAAATTTGCACTGACACAAATGAAGAAGGGAACCAAAAATTTAAAAATGGTGGAAACTTTGGACAAAGGAGAACTGAAGAAGTTTATTGGTATCCTCCTGCTTATTGAAGTTTATAGATAAAAATGAGCCTGTTTTCCAACAATTATGTAAATTAGATGGCCATCCAATTTTCAATGAAATTCTAGCAAGTGATCAGTTTCAGGAAATTTTATAGATTATGTATTTTGATGATGCTGGGGAGAGAAGAAAAAATAGATCTTCAGATAAATTTCAACCCATGAGAAACATATTCGACATGTGGAATGGTACCTTGCAAGATGCTTTTGTTTCTGGTGTTAATTTGACTGTAGACGAACAGCTCATTTTTTTCCGTGGATGGTGGCCCTTTCATTAGTACTTACCTTAAAAACCCAGGGAGTACAGAATAGTGTTGCGTTATCTGCAATAGAAAAGCAAGCTACGCATTGAAGTTAGATGTTTACAGGGATAAAGAAGTCAATGAGCCAAGAGCTTCCAGCCTAGGGACTGATGTTGAGTTACAATTGTCTGACTCATACAAGAAAAGCAGCCATAATATTACATGTGATAATTTCTTTACCAGCTTACCGTTCAAACGAGAGCTTTTGCAGCAGAAACTTACATTGGTTGGTACCATCCAAAAGAAACAAATTGAATTACCTGTTGCCTTCACAAATCCTAAAGGAAGAAAACCTTGAGCTACCATGTATGGTTTTCAGAAAAATGCAACAATTATTCCTTACTGCCCTAAGAATGGAAAAGTAGTGACATTACTAAGTACCATGCACAGTGACAAATTGACAACAAAAAACGAGCTAGAAATAATTGAATATTACAATTCCACAAAAGGAGGATTTGATATGCATGATCAAATGACTCGATGTTACAGCACCAAACAAATGACACATAGATGGCTGATGGTGATATTTTTCAATATGATTGACATAAGTGCACTGAGTGCAATAATTATCTGGCAGAAACTTCGGGTGTCCAACAGTGTCAAAAAGCTTAGGTGACGAGAACTACACATAAAATTGGCCAAGAGACTTGCTGGTGTTTCAGTTGAGGAGCCACAGCTATCTTCATTTGTAGCCTCGCGCTCATCTCCACCCATTACGAAGAAAAGAACATGGTGTCATGTGTGTCTTTCCAACAGGCACGGGAAATCTATGATGTAATGAAATAAATGTCAACAAAATATTTGCAGCAAACATAGTGTAATGTTCTGTCAAAACTATCAAACACTGAAATAAATATTGTATTTTTTTCATAAATATTGTTTGGCATTTTGTTTTCACATTTAGTTTTGCTTCCTACTAATGATTATACTGAATGAATTTATTTGTAAAATGTTCATTTGAATGATTTAAATGAAGTTTTGTTGTTTATACCTTTAAAATTTTTGATGTTCATTTTAAGTGTGCTTTGAATATGATTTTGTGTGTTTCTTTAACAAATAAAGGTGTATATGTTATTAATTCAAATATATGCTTTATAGTTGTCTAATATTGTATTCATAAACTTTACTTAACCCTTTCAGTAGCAAATTAATTGGAAAGATTTACAGAACTGCCATGCATATATTCTTGGTCTATGGGTTCACATTAGTTATCAAAAACTTTTTGGTGACACTCCGACCCCCCTCACCCCCCAAATGGGGTGGGAAATATATGTACCGTTGTTACTGAAAAGGTTAAGCAAGCGAACACTAAAGCAAGCAGGAGACGAGAATTTTTACTGGGACATATATGTACCGCTGGTACTGGAGGGGTTAATAATAACATGAATAGTAAAAATATATATGACTTTACTGTTACTTAGTTTGAAAGGAAAATAATTGAAAAGTGACTGGGCTTCATAGGGCTTCATGCTGATTATTTTTATCTGTCGTTCCAGGGTTAAATAGCAAATTTGTTTACAATAGCAATGTTTTGTAGAGTGCAAACCAATATATATATATGTATAGTCTATTTTTTGGAGGCAACTCATTTTGACTCATACTTGTCAAGTATGAATTTGTGATTCAGTTCTCTTCAGTGACTGCAGCATCAAAATATTAGGGCTTGCTTGTGGGTGTTGCCAACGCTGAGGAAGGTGGTTTGTGATATTGACGAGGAGCATTCAAAACTATTGAAATAAATTTAGGTACATACAAAAACTATCAAATAAAGTAATGCCTTTGAAATTGATACTAATACTAAATGCCTTTGAAATTGAGGACTTTAGTATGGACAGTTGTGCTGAAACAGTTCTTGAAATGAAAACTTAACACGTTAAGTGCGGTGTGACCACCGGTGGGCACAGGGAGGATCCTTGTAGTGCGGGTGACCCACCGGTGGTCACAAGTGGGTATTTTGTATACCAACGAATATTATCGAATCAATGTAACTTTGAATGATAGTTTCTCTCACTTCAATGCTCAATGTTAATATTTAGGAGATAAATAATACACAAATGAATACTGGAACATTTTACTTGTGCTAAAATCATAAGAAAATATGATTTCCGTGAACGCTCCAGGCAAACTGTTCTGGCAAGACTTGGCATCTACCGAAATGCAGCTATGCACTCCTTTCGCGCGCCGCACTTAACGTGTTAAGATTGTTGTGTAGATCCTGCCAGGGCTCCAACTGAATGCATATATACTTGTCTAATTTTGTGAACTGTGACAGGAGTACATCCCACTGGCGATGCACATCGCAGACGACTACTTCTTGTCATATTCCAGCCGAGATGTACAGCTACTCATTGCCTGCTGCATAGCTGACGTGCTCCGAGTATACGCACCAGAGGCACCGTACAAGGACCCCCAGCAAGTGAAGGTATGCTTTACCTGGGCAGTGCATGATCTATCATTTCTTGGATAATCTTGCTACTTAGTTCTTTTTCTCTTCCAAATGTTGAATAATTTCTGGATTTTTATCAATAGCTTGTATTTTTGATTAGATCAATGAACAGCTGGGCAATTTCAGTATAACTGCTATCTGAACTCTACCCACATCTTAGGGCCTACATTAGAAAAAGCATAGAAATTATGTTTCATAAGGAATAAGGCAAAAATGTTGCATAAAATGACATCGTATTACTTTATAGAGAAGAGGGAAAAATGGTACAAAATGAGGTAATGCTCTCAATGCCGTTTTGTTGCTGTTAATAGGCAAAAGTTTAGGATCAGTTTTAGGTCATGCTTTTTTCCATTTTCTTTTTGCACTCAATAAAAATTGTCTTTTTTTTGAACAAACACCAATAGTTTGTGTCTGTGTGCATCCTGATTTTATAGTCAAGGTTTTTTCTTTGAATTCTGCAGTGTTCAGTTGTATTCATAATTTTGTCTGTGCAGAACCTATTCCTGTTCCTGATCCGACAACTGGGTGGGCTCAAAGACCCCAAGGACCCAGCTTTCAAGCGCTACTTCTACTTACTGGAGAACCTTGCTTATGTCAAGTCCTTTAACATGTGCTTTGAGCTGGAGGACTCTCAGGAGATATTTTGCAAGCTCTTCAAATTGATGTTCAGCATCGTCAAGTGAGTCTTGATGGCTGGACGGTGTGGTGCCTGTAATGGTCATGTTGTGTGAGGCTTTATTGTCCCTTATTGCTCAACTCTAACCAGTGCCTTATTTGAACAAGTTATTGTCAACTGTGTTCATGCCAGTCATTCAGCACAAAGCTCATGCAATGCAAGAGAAAATTTTTCAAATTATGTTAGAAAAAACGAATGCTTATTACTTTATTGAAATCATAAAATGAGAAGCAATCAAGTGTATTAGTAGTAGATCACGATGTCTGAGACACGCACGGAGGTGTGATGGAGGTAGATGGAAGTATAGAAGTGTTTGAAAGTAGCCCGAAGTGTGTTGGTGTGTTGGAACACACTTCAGGCTACTTCTCCTCCTAGACGTAGGCTGAGGTGTTGGGTGTGTCCTGGTGGTGATGATGCATCATACGTGGTCTGACAGAAATGTGTACGACCTCTGTGCAGGAGCCCCTCAGTTGCTGGCTTTGTTGTTGAATACCTCAGCTGAAATACTGCACAGAAACTCAATTTTGCCAACAGTTGGAGGAAGTAACCTGAATTTATGTATTTAATTTTTAATGTTTGCTTTATGTGGTTTAAGACTCATCCCCTTCCCTGTGATCGAGGAGTTGGCAATACACGGCATTGTCTAGCATGTCACTATTTTGGTAATGTAACTGAATTGCATTCTGACAAAGTAATGCAACAGCAGCGAAATATGTATTGATATTCTGAATAGCAGTGTGACAAATAGTAGTAGCTCTTCCAGTGGATGCAGTAAGTGTTTTTGTGTGTCAGTGACGAGCACAGCGGGAAAGTGAAGTCGTTCATGCTGGACGTGCTGTCTCCGCTCATCAACGAGAGTGACGTGGTGAGCAACGAGCTGCTGGACTGCATCCTCACCAACATCCTGGAGCCTTGCAAGAGTCAGCGCAAGAATGCTTGTCAGCTCGCTAAGGACCTCATCATCAAGTGTGCGGACACCCTCGAGCCGTACATCCAAGGCGTGAGTGCTTTAACTTCATGATTTTCTGCTCATGCTAAGTGTTAGCGACTACCGAGCAAATATATTAATGTAGATACATAAAACAATTTCGGTCAGTATTTTAGATAACTCATAAATCAAGTCAACTTGCGCTAAGTCTAATTCATTTCTTGTTTTATCTTCTTATTCATTGACTCAGCCTTTTCTTAATTGAGTGAAACATAAACATGAAGCACAAGTTATGACATAGATTGGGGCGTTGAGCTATTGCCCCTTGTGTGGGGCAGCACCGTCAACCCATTAATGCATAGCATGCATAACGATGTACACCAGTGAAATTTCATATATCTCAAAAAGTAAAAAAGTTTTAACATCACATTTCTGTGAGTGTATACCCTGAAATATATTGTACGAGTCACTGGAAATATTTCAGGAAAAAAGTGAAAACTGAACATGTATAATCCTTGTATATGAAATTTATTAATGTACATTTTTATGTATACTATGCTTAAACCACCGCTTGGCTAGCTTTATCTGCTGTAAGTTCCTGCAACTCACGCTGCCTAACTGTTGCCCTCACAGAAAGAGGGTCTCTTTGTACACCAGTGAGGGCCTGTACTCAAGTAGTTGTGTGTAGCATGTCTGGTATTTTGCTTTGATTTGTAATGGGACAATGGTGTAAAAGTTTACATTGTACTGTCATTGATGAGTGAGCATGGAACTCTTTCTGTAATGTGAGCCCCTTTCCTTGCCTTACAGAGACTTGCATCACCTTATTGTGCTGCTCACAGTGCGCTCTTTTTTCCAGTTCTTCAACCATGTGCTGATCATGGGCCGGGAAGAGAAGAATTTGAGTATCTCCCAGAAGGTGTACGACCTCATCTATGAGCTCAACCACATCTGCCCCTCTGTGCTGCTCGCTGTCCTGCCGCAGGTCACTTTCATGTTCAGCTCACTTAGACTATGCCTCATGACTATAATATGGGTCTCTTGGATGTATGTATAGTATGGGCCTCAAGGCTGTACAGTATGGATCTCATGGCTGTATAGCTGTGGTCCCCAATCCTTGGGCTGGACTAGTACCGGGCCGTGAATGAAATGGTACCGGGCAGCAGAAGAAACATTTAATTATTTGCAGTTTATTTACTGTGATGTATTTCTCTCGGGATTGTGCGACTTTGCGTGGACAAGAGGTTAACTGGAAGCTGAGGGGGTTATAAACCCCTCCATTCTTCCCCTCCATCACCTTAGTAGGCAGCGGTAAAGTTATCAAACGTTAAACGGTTCGAGGCGATAAAAAGATTAGGGGCCACTGTTGTATAGTATGAGGCTCATGACTACAGTACTGGCCTCATAACAGTATACTAAGAGCTTAGCTGTATACAATGATGTACTGTTTCATTATCCAAATACAGTAGGAGTTCTGCCATCATTAGATGGGTAGCTTTGCTGAAGATGATTCTTCTTATTTTTCTCCATATGAGTTCATTTGTTAAATTACAACTAAGGAGGCCTGCACTTTCGCTGTTTGTGTGTTTCCAGACTAAGCTTGCTAAATGAGTGTTGGGGCTTGCCTTATTGGTTGCAGTACTCAGGATGCATTGATGCCTCTATGCAAAGCCTGAAGTAACCCAGTAAGGTTGTGTGTTGGTGAGACTTGTATTGCATAACTGATTCCATCGTGCAGGTCCAGCATGGCTACTACTGTTGAGGTGACCTCTATTAGCTGCATCTCCATGCATGTGATCTTTTAGGGTTTGTTATTGCCTGTTGTGTCTTGAATTACGATTCATGCAGATATTCATGCTGGTCATATTGCAGTTGGAGTTCAAGTTGAAGAGTTCGGATGAGGAGGAGCGTTACGGGTCCGTGTCGCTGCTAGCCAGAATGTTTTCTGAGAAGGATTCCTCACTCGCTATCAACCACAAGCAGCTCTGGATAGCCTTCCTCGGACGGTCAGTACGCCTTCGTCTTAGCGTTGTTTCTTCTAACATACGCAACATATGTTCATTACTGCCTCGTCTACAAAGAAAAAATGCTTTTTGTATGTTTTATCCGGCTCTGTCAACAAGAAAACCTTGAATGAAATGAATCTCTCATTATTTTCATTATTTCATTAGTTTCTTGGTCATCATTACTGGTATTAGTTTTGCTAAAGCAGGAATTGTAGAAACCACTACGCTCTTATGATCTGTAGTCGCGTTTTTGCATGTTCATATTTTATTATTGTGTTTAGTTAGCGCCTGTAGTCGCGAGACACTGAATTGAATTTTTAAAGATTAATATTTAGAAGTGAGGCCTCCAGAACAAGGCCTTGAACGCCACTGCACAAGTATTCGAGTTACGAGCATCACGAGAACCGCAAACTCGTGGTCGTGTTAGCTGTGATGTCTACAACACTGTCCTCCGACTTACCTTATGGTTCAAAGTCCTATACAAGGAAGGCTATTTATCTTCTTATTGACTGGATGCCACTTGTTGCAATCCTTTACTCATCTTTATAAGTACTGGTATCTCTTGTAAATAATGGCGAGGAAAGTGTTGAAAACATCTTTATTGGGATCAGATAACACAGTTTATGTATGTTTAAAGTACTGGTACTGCAGAATAGTACTCAAACCATTATGAGTTTTATAAATTTCATTTACTAGCTGACAAACACACCATACGCAGTGGGCCAAAAGAAATATACTCTTTGAATTGCAACAACTCATTTTCTGTTATTGCGCACCTATGTATGTTCATAGTTATTTCATATGTACATAGATTATTTTTTTTCAGCTTTCCGATGATGGTTGTATTTATTTCCTCTATTGAACAGAAAATAAGTTATTGCAATTCAAAGAGTGTATACTTTTTTTGGCTCACCCTGTACAATTTTTTTACTTGTAGTTATATTTTTTCACGAGGACTTTCATGTTAGCTCTTAAATGAAATTGGTATATTAGTCAGAAGTGGAGAAATGGCTAAAATGCTATAGCAGCCTTTTTCTAATTTTTCAAAAACTGACGCTTGAACCCTTATGTTTCTATAGGTCTCAATTGATGTATGCTTTTTATATATTATTTTGTGATGGAAAGCTTATTCTTCTCTAAGATTGCCTGCACCTCTGAATTATTGCTGTTTGAGACTTAAAGCTCCCTTGTAATTGTTTCATGTATACACGTGCAGTTTTAATGACATCAGCACCAAGATTCGGACGAAGTGTGTGCAGTACTCCATGCACTTCCTGATCAATCACCCACTTCTGAGGAAGGACATCACAGATACCCTTAAGATGAGGCAGCATGACTCTGAGGAGACTGTGAGGTGAGGGAGGTTCTCTTCCACTATGCTGCAGCAAGTATATAGTGGCCCACGGACATTCACCATTGCTTTCAGTCTCCAAAAGTTCATTACAGTTCACTCTCTAGCATTGTAAAGTTTTGTGACAGTTTTTAGTACTCACTTTGGGCTTGTGCTCGCCTCAATGGACAAATACCTCTGTTTACCTCCAGCACGCTTTCCTCTCACATCCGACCTCATCTCGTTCATAGTAGGTCACTACTCCTCCATTCTCTGTAATCCCAAACTTTGTTTAGAGCATCATTAGTGAGTGTATAGACTCGAATATAGGCTACTTAAAAATTCGAACGTGTTTACGGTAGTGCGGCCTTCAATTTTGTGGAGACTCGCAAGCACCAAGCAGTGTTCACTCATTGGTCAGGGTCTGTTTGGCACGTCACTTCAGTTATCATGTCTGCAAAAGCTCTTCCTGTTGATACACAGTTTGACAGCATGCCTGTGACAATGGATCTAATTGCTTTAAAGTTCTTTGTTGAATATCATTGATGTGCCAACCAAAACACATGTCTTTTGGAGTAGTTATTTATTCTTGTATGAAGTTATTTTCACCTCATCTCGCCGTTGAACATAATGATTTACTCTGTCATAGGAAGCGTCTTCTGATGTAATTGTGTTGCAGGTACGAGGTTGTGATGGCCATCGTTACTACAGCGAAACGAGACTTTGGCATCGTGGCCGAGAGCGACGACCTCCTCGAGTTTGTGAAAGAGAGAACACTTGATAAGCGGGTGAGTGGGAGGCTAGGTAAGCGGGTGAGTGGAAGGCTTGGTAAGCGGGTGAGTGGAAGGCTTGGTAGGCGGGTGAGTGGGAGGCTTGGTAAGCGGGTGAGTGGGAGGCTTGGTAGGCGGGTGAGTGGGAGGCTTGGTAAGCGGGTGAGTGGGAGGCTTGGTAGGCGGGTGAGTGGGAGGCTTGTAAGAAAATGTCTAGTCTATCTTTTATGAATACGTGTAGAGTTTACTGGAAACTTGGATAAGTAGAAGTGACACTGCACGAGGCAGGGTTTGTGTGTGTGTGCTTGCAGGGATGATTTGGATATGCTGTCATTACTGCATTGTCTAATGTGAAACACCTGTACCAACCATGGTGATCACATTTGTGTTACCGTCGTGGTGTACATCATGCTAGGTAGGGTCTATGCACTGCAATGACTTCTGTTCTCTCAGTTTAAGATTCGGAAGGAGGCAATGTGTGGCCTGGCCATGATTTACAAGAAGCACATGAACAACGGAGACGTGCCTCCAGACGCTCGCCACATCACGTGGATCAGGGACAAGATTTTACATGGCTACTACATGACCAGCATGGACGACAGGTGAGCTGTGTGTGGCTGCTCTGTGTTGCAGGTGAGCTGTGTGTGGCTTCTCTGTGTTGCAGGTGAGCTGTGTGTGGCTGCTCTGTGTTGCAGGTGAGCTGTGTGTGGCTGCTCTGTGTTGCAGGTGAGCTGTGTGTGGCTGCTCTGTGTTGCAGGTGAGCTGTGTGTGGCTGCTCTGTGTTGCAGGTGAGCTGTGTGTGGCTGCTCTTTGTTGCAGGTGAGCTTGATCTTATCCGCGTATGTTGGTGTGCACATTCGTTGATATGCACATTGTGTGTGTGTGTGTGCAGGCTGCTGGTGGAGCGGCTGGTCAACACGTGCCTGGTGCCCTACCAGCTGGCACCTGAGGAGCGGATGAGCAAGCTGCTCCAGATGTTTGCCAGTATTGATGAAAATGCATCCAAAGCCTTCATTGAGCTACAAAAAAATCAGGTTAGCATATCTCACAAACAGATCTTGCCTCCTGCACATCTCAGAAAGTTCTTGCTTGCTGCTAAACTGCTGCCCCACCCTTAGCTCTAATGAAAAATAGGTGGCCTAAGGGTCAGGATCAGGCTGCTCTCAACATCGAGCATCACTACTGCAGCGGCCAGACATCGAACACCACTACTGTAGCACCAGGGTCTTAGTCATGTAATGTGAGAGAAAATATTCCTAATCACCTGGTCCAGAGGTGCTGAGGCTGGTGAAAAATATAGCTGTTCATCAGAATTTCTCTTAAATCTAAGATGATATCTTGTGGCGGGAATTTCCCCCACCAAATATGTGTGACGAGGGCGGGAGATGGTACCCTCATCATGGCCCGCCTCTCATACCTCCCACCAGTGCTGATGTGTGTGACGTTCAGGTGGCGGTGCGCCGGTGCTTGACGGACCTCCTGGCCAGCAGCACAGCAGAGGAGCCTGAGCTAGCCTCCAAACTCTCCGCTGTTGCCCGTTTCCTGCCTGACCCCCTCAAGGTGACCTGGTTCTTGTGTCCATGGCTCTTTTATCTAAATTTTTGTGCTTCGTGAATTGAAAGCTTTCGAATGTTTTATTGCTGCAAAATTTTTGTGGAAGTTGAGGATTGTGTTGTATTGGTTCTTTTGATCAACACAAAGAGCTTGCATGCACATGTCTCGCTAGATCCTCTGGCCTACACTGCAGACGAGCCATGTGTCTGTTACAACAGAGATGTGAACTCGAGACGTGAAATATTTTAATTTTTCTTACTATTTTTTGAGCATTTTCCTGCTCACTCGTGATTGTGAACATTAGACTCATTCGCTTTCCAACTACCAGCTGCCAGACAAACTGAAGATGTGCCAAACGTGATTCAAATTCTCGCATTAAGCAGTGCTGCAGTTCTGACCACGCTATGGTTTACAGCCAATGCACGATGACCTACCTCTTGCATCATGCCCTAGATTTCAAAAGCACTAAGTTCTGTACCCTGCACCAGGTACAAGAATACATCCGGAAGCTGTGGGACCATCTGTCGACGGACTCGGAGCTGCTGGGGCTGTTCGAGGCGATGCTGAGCCCTCATGCCTCCTGCAGGGACAGCGTTGATGCCGTGGTGAGTTCTCTTTTCTACCCTCATTTCCGCTCTCATTCTTTTTAACTTGATCATTTATTGAGCTATCTTTCCCTATTACCAAGAGCTACTCTTATGAGAGGGGAGTAGTGCTCTTTCTCCGGTCAGGCTGATCCTTGCTTGAGAGAGTTTGCATCAACAGGTCTTGAAAAAGACCTAAGAGGCATTTTTGTGAAGTGTTGTGCGTAGCTGTGCGAGGCCTAGTGCTGCCTTTGCTGACCCACATTACGCTTGCCGGCTTCACGCAGATATATTTCCTGCTTTATATTATAAGCTTCATCTCTGGCTACTGATCATCATGCAGTGTTACCTGTTGTGTCGTAGCGTTCCTTTTATGAAGCATTGTCTTGAGGTTAGGTTACTTCACGCCAAAAAGGTGGCTGTAGTTTTGTTCTTATTCTATTTGTATGAATGAAATGAGAGTTTATGTGTAAATTGCTAACTAGGACAAAATGTTACCTATGAGCACATACTGTTTCGTCATTCAATGTTTACTTAAAAGTAAACGGCTTTAGTAGACCATTATTATGTACCTAGCTTCCCAAAGACAAAATTAGTTGCCATGTTGAACGTGAGTAATGATACATCATGAATTTTCTACCTTGCTAGTTCTATTAAAGAAATTAATCTCACAGTCTTACTGTTCTAATTCCCAGTTCAACTTCACGAAAATCAGGAAAAGAATTGACCTTGACATTATTGCCCATATCGAGGCTCCAGGAGGGGCTGGAAATGAGACAATATTCGCATGACTATTGTCCTTCTCAATTTCGTGTTTCATTTAGTTTTTTTGTATTACTATTGTGTGTTCGTAACAGTTTGAACTTGACTTTAGCTCTGCTATCCAGCAATATTTTGATAAGCAACATGTGGTAAAAATAAAAGTATTTCGCTCTAGTTTGTTGTTGACCACTTTGCGTACAGACCCAGATCCTGAAGAAGCTGGGACAGCCTGTGATGACGAACTTGTACTACAACACCATCAAGATGCTGCTCGAGCGCGTGTCCAACGTGATGGTAGATCACGCAGCTCTGTCTTGTCTTACTGCAATGATCAAGAAGGCGGTCATGGAGGACCCAGAAGTGTCCGACTTCCTTGCCCTCCCCAATGACATTGCAGCTGAGAAGGGGCTACGTTTGCTCTTTGTGAGTCCTGGCCGTGGGCTGTAGTGTGTGGGGGAGAAGGAGGCTCTATAATCTTTTTAGTACAGCTGCTAGAGCGGGGGAGGGGTCGAGTCCTTATTCTTTATTAGGCTCTAGAACTAAGTTCCTTGTTGCCGAGCAATACGTTTAATACTTGTCTTATAGCAACAGATACGTTTATATTATGGCTATTAAGGTTTTTGATACCAATTCAATATGGTTTATTTTGGCTATGTAGAGCGATGTGGATCACGAAAGCGCTAAGGCATGTACTGTATTGTGTGCATGCATGTGGTGAGCGACTGAAGCGCTAGCAAACTTATGTTATTAGTGCTACTGTTGGTGTGTGCAGGTGCTGTCCTTTGTATACCCGTCACACTTCATGCACGAGGACATCCTGCAGTGTTTGGTGTCTCTGCTGGACTCCTCCAACTCCAGCGTGCCTCCTATGGTGCTCTCCATCATCACCTACATCGGCAAATGCAAGCCCATCGGTGCGTGTTAACGTTACTTCATCATCACCGACATAGTCTGTTTGGTGCGCTCTTGTAATTGCGCTCTACAGTAACAGAGATAGCTTATACTTGAGAATCAAGGAGTAAGCAGTTTTGTGTTTTGTAATGCCAAATGGTTAGGAGAGAATATGACCAGGTGTACCAATGCTCTCCTA
>VCRD01002883.1:54284-65696 GCA_006783055.1 Trinorchestia longiramus | reverse complement strand
CCCTCATGCCTCCTGCAGGGACAGCGTTGATGCCGTGGTGAGTTCTCTTTTCTGCCCTCATTTCCGCTCTCATTCTTTTTAACTTGATCATTTATTGACCTATCATTCCCTATTACCAAGAGCTACTCTTTTGAGAGGGGAGTAGTGCTCTTTCTCTGGTCAGGCTGATCCTTGCTTGAGAGAGTTTTCATCAACAGGTCTTGAAAAAGACCTAAGAGGCATTTTTGTGAAGTGTTGTGCGTAGCTGTGTGAGGCCTAGTGCTGCCTTTGCTGACCCACATTACGCTTGACGTCTTCACGCAGATATATTTCCTGCTTTATATTATAAGCTTCATCTCTGGCTACTGATCATCATGCGGTGTTACCTGTTGTGTCGTGGCGTTTCTTTTATGAAGCTTTCTCTTGAGATTAGGTTACTTCATGCCAAAAAGATGTCTGTAGTATTGTTATTATTCTATTTGTATGAATGAAATGAGAGTTTGTGTGTAAATTGCTAACTAGGACAAAATGTTACCTATGAGCACATACTGTTTCGTCATTCAATGTCTACTTAAAAGTAAACGGCTTAGTAGACCATTATTATGTACCTAGCTTCCCAAAGACAAAATTAGTTGCCATGTTGAACGTGAGTAATGATACATCATGAATTTTCTACTTTGCTAGTTCTATTAAAGAAATTAATCTCACAGTCTTACTGTTCTAATTCCCAGTTCAACTTCACGAAGATGAGGAAAAGAATTGACCTTGACATTATTGCCCATATCGAGGCTCCAGGAGGGGCTGGAAATGAGACAATATTCGTATGACTATTGTCCTCAATTTCGTGTTTCATTTATTTTTTTTTTTTCGTATTACTATTGTGTGTTCGTAACAGTTTGAACTTGACTTTAGCTCTGCTATCCAGCAATATTTTGATAAGCAACATGTGGTAAAAATAAAAGTATTTCGCTCTAGTTTGCTGTTGACCACTTTGCGTACAGACCCAGATCCTGAAGAAGCTGGGACAGCCTGTGATGACGAACTTGTACTACAACACCATCAAGATGCTGCTCGAGCGCGTGTCCAACGTGATGGTAGATCACGCAGCTCTGTCTTGTCTTACTGCAATGATCAAGAAGGCGGTTATGGAGGACCCAGAAGTGTCCGACTTCCTTGCCCTCCCCAATGACATTGCAGCTGAGAAGGGGCTACGTCTGCTCTTTGTGAGTCCTGGCCGTGTGCTGTAGTGTGGGGGGAGAAGGAGGCTCTATATTCTTTTTAGTACAGCTGCTAGAGCGGGGGAGGGGTCGAGTCCTTATTCTTTATTAGGCTCTAGAACTAAGTTCCTTGTTGCCGAGCAATACGTTTAATACTTGTCCTATAGCAACAGATACGTGTATATTAAGGCTATTAAGGTTTTTGATACTTATTCAACATGGTTTATTTTGGCTATGTGGAGCGATGTGGATCACGAGAGCGCTAAGGCATGTACTGTATTGTGTGCAGGCATGTGGTGAGCGACTGAAGCGCTAGCAAACTTATGTTATTAGTGCTACTGTTGGTGTGTGCAGGTGCTGTCCTTTGTATACCCGTCACACTTCATGCACGAGGACATCCTGCAGTGTTTGGTGTCTCTGCTTGACTCCTCCAACTCCAGCGTGCCTCCTATGGTGCTCTCCATCATCACCTACATCGGCAAATGCAAGCCCATCGGTGTGTGTTAACGTTACTTCATCATCACTGACATAGTCTGTTTGGTGCGCTCTTGTAATTGCGCTCGACAGTAACAGAGATAGCTTATACTTGAGAATCAAGGAGTGAGCATTTTTGTGTTTTGTAATGCCAAGTGGTTAGGAGAGAATGACCAGGTGTACCAATGCTCTCCTACTGACGTCGATGGCACAACCCAACTTACTGTGAATGATTCTAGGCGCTGTTCAATGGAATGATACCCTATTACCGAGGACTAAGGCTTTACTACAAACCCCATTGTCTTGTGCAGGTGGCTGTTGTAGTGATTCTTAGGCGCTCTTTATGGAGAGCAGCTCTAGAGCATTAGAAAACTTCTACTTCTTCTTGTTCAGATCTTCAGTCCCGTTGTCTTTTACCGAGCCGATTTCTTGCATAAACTCGCCAAATGTACCCATCCATTTTATAAAAGTCCTCCATCCAGTTAAGTTAATTCTACATTCAGTCCATTTAAGGTCTGGCCTTCCAGTAGAACCAGATATTGTTTGTAAACGCTTGTGTTACTGTGGTCGTAGGTGAGGGTGCCGAGTATTTTAAGTAAAAATTAGGCTTTTCCAAATTTTAAACTCTGAAATTTTCCTACCATTCACTCAAGTCAAGTGGGACTGACCCACACCTATGTATCTTTATTTTTTTCATAGGAACTCTACCAAATATCTTATCAAAATCTTATTTGCGAGCAATAATTGCCACAATTACATTGACTCTGTTACGAGCAGGCGAGAGTTTCCCTGGGCTTGCATCAGAGCTGGTCCCGCTGTGTGAGCAGTTTGCTGTGAGCGGCACCACCAAGCAAGGCAAGCACGCTGTCAGGTGTCTCTTCGTTAACTTCTCCCTCCAGGACTCACAGCTCCACCAGATCTTCTCCAAAATTATCGAGGTGAGCTGAAAATTATTGCAATAAGTGTTGGGCTTTTCTCTATTCATTTATTATTTACTTTAAACACTAATTATTTACCCTCCATGTTTTCCTGGACACTCCCTTATTATTGAGAGCCCTCCCTGTTTTCTTGTACGAGGGTAAAAAGGGGTGTTATTTCTAATAAGTTATATAGTTTTTTCAATTGATTTGCTTATTTCAACTAAATATTGAAAATCATACACATTTTTTCGACACTTTTTTCATTTAGTGAGCGAAGACGAATCTAATCTCTTCTATCCTGGAAGCCGTAGACCTCCGACGCTTCTCAACCAAATGTAGCAAAACATTGAATGCAAGTGTCGACCTCTTGGCTGACCACTCTGAGAACAGTTCATGCCGACACTGACTCTACTTTAGTTTGCGTTCAGGCGTGATTTTGTTGTCATGTCCATGTGTTTCGTACTATTTTGTTGTAGCATGTCGTTCTTGTGTCCTTGTTCATGTTTGGTTAGTTCCAGAAACTCCTTTCATTTTTTCCTCATGGGCTCATGCTCATTAATGATTCTAGTTCCGAGTATCTATGTCCATGTCTGATTTCGTTCCAAATAAAATCTCTACGTTCATGTTCAGTTCTAGTCGTGAATGTCCATGTTGAACTTTTTTTATGTTGCAGAAAATTCGGGAGCAGCTAACTCTGGAGTCTCCTCACTTCCGAACGTCTGTTGTGTCTCTGGGCCACATCGTCTACAATATCCCCGACAAGTTCCTGGTTCAGGTCAAAAATATTGTCTCGAGAAAGGTTCGTTTGATGGAAGTGTGGATCACACCCTCATGGTCTCATAATTATTAAATCAGAAGCATAATATTATTCTGAGAGGGAAAAATTTACATTTAATCAGTGAATACCGTACATGATTCTTTTATGCTTATTTCGGTTGATGACTCGAGTCTGAATCTTGTTTCGAGGAACTTCAGCTAAAGGCTGATTGCTGCCAGATTATATCATTTCAGATCGATCAAATGGCTTGATTCATTCATTGCTGTTTTAGGATTGTCGTAACGTCTAGTTTTAGATGTTGTAAGGAATGGTCTCATAGCATAGGCGTGTGATATACTTTATATTAAAGCTACTCTACATTAAAGCTGGACATCTACAGCTGCTTCACATGAAGCACAACACAAGAACACTGTAGTACTACTTGTTGCTAGTCTGCTTCTGTTGCTTGATGACGTCTAGCTGTAGTAGGGAGACCAAAAGCCTTCTCACAGCTGCGGGGGAACCTCCGTGCTTGTAGGATGGGAAAGATGTCTCTACTGTTTCCATTTCTAAATGTGTTGCTACGGTAAAATAATAGTAATGTCAGAGGGAAACACGACAATAAATATCAGAATGAAATTCAGATTTGATAGCTATGTCTATTTCTCATTCTCAACCCTTTCATTCATGAACTAACATGTGCTGCAGTACAAAATAATTTTATGGTAAGAATGAGTTATTAAGAGGCTAAATAATGTAAAAAGTACAAGAGCTTCAAAAGACTCCTGTAATAACAAAAGTTCTGATATAGTGCTCTATTTCTACATCGTGCACATGTCAACACCCTTAATACCCGAAAAATAGCCCTGAAGTTAATGTAGACTAGTCTGCATCAGTTTTGAAAGAGTTAACTTGTATATTTATTTCCATTGCAATTTGTGTGTGCCTCTCATTGAAGCGATTGTGTAGAGAGGTTGTGGTATCGTTGAGTGCTGTCACTGCTGTGTGACCAAGTGGCTGCTTGAGGCGTTGGCTGTCACGTAACGAGTTATACTTCACAGATCGTCAAGGAGTTGCTGATGCGCAACCAGAAGACGCCTACGTCGACGACGACGAGCAGCAACGACGAAGACGAGTGGGCGGAGGAGGAGCTGCTCTGTGAGGAGAGCCTTATCAAGATCGAGGGCTTAAAGATGATGGCTCGCTGGCTGCTGGGGCTCAAAGACGACATTCTCTCGGCCCAGAAGACGTTCCGCATGCTCAATGCCTTCATCCTGCACCGAGGCGACCTACTTGAGACAGGCACCATGCCGTACGTGCTGTCACTCCGCCCTTGTGTGTTCAGCTCATAGTAGAGAGCAGTGCACTGCACATTCAGGATGCATTTCAGTCTAGACAAATATGCTTCAGATGTCGAATTTTTATTGTGTTAAAAAAATGACATGAAAAATATGTCTTACAAATTGTTATGAAAAATAGTCGAATACAGCATTATCAGCCTGTAAATGTCAAGAGTAGAGATGGATGTTTGCACTTCTCTCTATACTACTACCTCAGGAGCTAAAGTTCTAAGCGTGCTTCATGTGCTGTAAGGAATATCTCTTGGCTACTCTATTTGGTGTGATGTGTAAAACGTCTCATTTGGCTATCAGTTATGACACCATCCGGACAACTCTGATACTTATTCCCATTTCCTCTTAGAGACGTGATTCTAAAACTTAAATGACTATCTCCTGATACCGTGTACCTCTGCTGAGATCACTTTTGTTGTGGCTGCGGTGCTTAAACTGCGAATTTAAAAATAATGCTTTATTGTGTGCTTAGACTTCTCAGCTCTACTTCAAGCTTTCACTGATCACTAACTGCATATTCTGTTTCTTCTTCTCTTTCGTATGGCAATTTCCAGTGCGTGTGGTGAGACTTGTCCTGTTATCTTCTCTCTAATTATTACTGGTAAATAACTCTCCTTAGTACGAGCGTAATTTTGCTTCTGCATTGTTATTCAGAATAATACAGTATAATAATTACTCAGTCTTGATGTTGTAGCAAGTTTTGTCAACTGAAAGAGGCTTGTAATTTAAGTAACATTATAATTAACCCATTATTAAGTCACTACAATGCTTGTATATGATCGCCTCTTCAAATGAGGTAAAAGTTAGGCCCTGCAGATAATGTCTTAATTGACGCTGTAGTTGGACCCTGCTCGTGATGGTATTAACGAGTAGTTCTCCGTCCAGGCCGTACGAGATGGCGCATCTGCGTCTGGCGGCGGGCGCCTCGATGCTAAAGATCTGCGAGCAGAAGGGCGTGGGCGACCAGTTCACGGCCGAGCAGTTCATCAACTTGTCTCGTCTCATTAATGTGAGGCGCGCACTAACTCCAGGCCCCACGTGTTGTGTTTCTTCGTCGTAGCCTCACAGAAAAATATGTTTCTTTGTAAAATTTCTACCATTACTTCTATTTCAAACTGTTCATCAAATTTTCTAGTGTCTTTATGAGAGAACTAACTCTGTTACGAGTTGTCTCCGTATTCAACTGTTGTCCTCAATCCAAGTAGTATAACACCACTGCTAAGAAAAACTTTTCTGTCTAACTCGGCTGCTCAACAGTTACTTCTTATTTGTAATAGGATAACTGTGAAATAATGGTGCTAGATATATGAGTGACAGCATTGCAGTTTAAATTTTATGAGTAGCAGAACATCTGCCCGTCTGTAAACTCATTTTTGTTTTGTGACAATTGACATGAGTGATTGCTTAAGTGAGCACGCAATGTGAAATACAAATATCTTGTGTGGTAAGTTTGCAGTTCTATTGCCTGTGTGCTCTAAAGGACAGCAGCCTTATATTCCAATGTGTACGACTTATTGTGGATCCGGAGATTGAACGAGGAATATAATAATAATATTGATAATAATGGTGATCCTATGTGTAAAGGAAGCTCACAATTGCATTGGCTGTGCCTCCACAGGACAGCTGCTCTGAGGTGCGGATGCGGTTCTCCGTGAAGCTTCACAAGGGCCTGGCGCGTGGCATCCCTCTTAAGTGCCTCCCCCTCGACTTCATGGGCTTCTATGCCCTTGCTGGCATCGAGAAAGATAAACAAATTCGCAACTCCATCAAGCAGTACATGATAGCTGACATCAACAAAAGAAGAGAGTACATCAAATCAATCACAATGTCGGGAGGAGGTCAGTCCTTGCTTGAGCGATGTTGCGTCATCTATATCATATATAGATCAAATGATATATTTATTAAATACTGTATATATTATTTCTATTCTTCCGTCCTAGGGGGGCTGTGGATGAGTCAAAATATTTATTAGTTATCATATATAAAAACTCTTCTTTAGGTGAGAGTCTGGCTTATGAGTCAGTGCTCAGGTGGTCTTGTTAGTTGCCTCTGCCATGAGAAGATGGCGAATCTCCCGTCACGCCCCTATACCTCTAGAGAGAGAACCAGGCCCCCCACAAGGATCAAAGCTATCTCAATGAAAACTAGGCGCACACATTCTCCACTCATTTCGGCCTGTGATGCATTGTCATGGTATCTATAAATGGAGCTCTAGAGAACTAAGAACTTTCGCTTCGACTCAACCTTGTGTAAGACCTGGCACTTCATACAATCGTAAAATACTACTGTTATCTATATCAATGATCGGGTTATTTCGGCAGAACCCGCTAGTACCTCAAAGTTTTGGCTGGGTTGGGTTCCTTGTGTAGTAGGAGAGGAATAATTCGTGTGTGTGTGTGCAGAGCGTGCATACAACCAGCTGCCCCACATCATGCCGGACTACATGCTGGTGTTTGCGGTGCCTGTGCTCACTCACCACCCCGCCTTTACGAGCGTCACTGACGTGGCACAGCTGACGATGATCAGACAGTGTCTATGGTTTATTCTGGAGCCGCTCATCACGAAGAACGACGCCTACTGCTTCGGCTTTTACAAGGCGCTCATCGAACAGATGAAGAACCACAAGGACGCCCTCAAGCCTGAGGACGAAGTCACCAACCACAAGATGTGGGCGGTGTGCGACCTGGCCATGGGTCTCATTCTCTCGAAGACGGTTAGCTTCGAAATGAAGGAATTTCCGTCTGAACCCAGAATACCGCCCATGTACTTCAAGAAGCATGATGATCCTGATTTTGTAAATGTTATGTCTTACCTGCCTGAGGAGCTGCAGGTCACCGCCCCTAAGAAGACCACCAAGACCCTCACGGGCGTCACTAGGAAGGTGGGTGATGCCTTTCTGCTGTTGCTGAGCCTGCACAGAATGTGAACTCCGACCACACTTTAGTCTCTTACACACAGACTAGACAGTGATGTCTGGCCTCGTCACTGCTGTAGCAGCACGCTGCTCGTATCATGTCGACAGGCCACATGTATTACCAACAAACTCGGCAATCTGTTACCTTTGTGGAAACTTGACGATCCAATCATTGTTCTTTTATTAAACTGCATGTGTGGATATTATTTTGATATTTAAATAGCACTAATAATTATAGATGATATGTTTGGGTGCTGTCTAGACTTACACGAGTGTAGTCCAGTAATTAAAATATTTCCTTATATATTGGAAGCAGCGGAACTACTTGAGGTTTTGTGACACTGTAACGTCCTTGGCAGGTGGACGCTGAAGGTGTGAATGGAAATAGCAGCTCGGCTGGCGGAGGTACAAAGAAGCGCCCTCAGGAATCCCTCACATCTACCACCTCCAACAAACGCTCTAAATTTTCCTCATCCAGGTGAGGCTCGGTCTTGATTGTCCTCCACTTTGCGTGACTTGGCTTTAGGTTCACATAGTTCTCGTGTGCCCTGTACACGCGTGGTTGACTGGTTATATGCGTGCTCGAGTGATACACAGCAGCGAAAGGCCAAAAAGTTTTGCATCTCAATTATGGCCCAAATTCAATTCGTTTGAAAAAATCTTTGGGTTTTAGTTACCTGTGTGAGCTACACAGACGCTGGCGTGCTGAGGTGGTCATGGTGTCCTCTGTAGTGTGTGATGGCTCCAACTTTGCGCTGGTAAGATAAGTGATGTTCTGACAGTGCGCTTCATATGCAGTGCTTGAGTGTGTGACCGATCCTATGATACTACTGAGTCACGTATTGTAGAATTAGTCTCTTTGATGGCCTTGGGGTCAAGTAAGGGTGTATTGCTCTCATGACACTCAAGGACTTCGACGCCGCTCAACAGGTGTAACTCATGATAAAGAGAAGCGTTAGACGTGACCACGTCGTAGACTTGCGATTTTTTGTTGAAATTTTACAATCACGATTACCTTCACTATGCCAGCAAGGCACTTGGATATATTACCAGATCCTAATTAGTAAATTTTGTTTGTTTGTTGCAGCTCAGCGATGGACCAAGTGGGACCGAGCTAATATTCTGCGTTGTGGTGGTCGTCAAAACTTCGTTTCGTGTAAAATTTCTTATAAATACGTTTTTTCTTCCCCACCTGCTTGTGGTGCGGCATGTGTAAAGAAGGGCTTGCTGGAGGGAGAGGGAAGCTGGTCCACAGATCGTGATCATGCGCTGCTTTTCTCCGATGGTAGTCGTCAGTGTCCATCTTACAGGAGTACATCGGAAATGTCACGTCTGATTCAAAATGAGCGGTGTGTTTTATTACAGCGTCTCGTGGTTAGCATTCAGTACTTTAGAACAAATGGAGCTGCAGATTAAAAAGATAAGGAGGGATGGAGGGAGTGAGGGAGGGGATGTCACATGGGGTAGGGACAAATTTGTCGTGTGTGGAGTGTTCCGCTGTTGGACTGGCAGAAATGTGCCTCTATCCTCTGGTATGGTGTGAGGAGTGTAAAAGCCTGTCTCAGTTCATTCCTTTTATTCCTGTGTGCTGAGGGGCACGTGTTGGATGTGTGTGTTTGTTGTGTTGCTTAGCCGCTACAGTACTGGTCTCCAGACGGGCGTAAGATTAGGTCTCTTATGCTGACCAGTGAGTCTTCATCGTGGTGGTCACGGCAACAGTGTAAATTGGGCTCCAGTTAATGGCAGGAGAGTGGCTCCAGAAGTTAATTCTATCAAAGTTTTGGTATTGCGAGTTCTTGCCCCGCTTAAATATGTTTGTGGAGCCTAGTATTGAGTGCGAAAGTCGAGTGAAGAACAGAATATTTATTTGAAACTTTGTGCTGTGTGGTTGTGTTTGTGGTTGCGGTTGATGAAGCAAAATTTGTGTTCATGTGACACCTGGTTTGTGTGGGCACCTAGACTATGGTGCATTAAAGTTTCAGCGCTATGGAGTTGCAGTAGTTTAATCCTCAAATGTAAAGCAAAACTTGAAATTCATGTGTGGGTGTGTACTGTATGTTCAGCAATGAAGGCCAGCAACATTTCTGAAATTTTTGCTTATTTCGTGGAAAGTTTTACTAAATACTGCATGAATAAATCTGAAAATTGTCTCAATTTCTTTATTTTGGAATGCTTGTATATTAACTGTAATTGAAAAAATTACGTCTTTGTTGAGTCATTTGTTTGTATTATAGTTGTAATTGAAGGTCAAATTTGTTGTTTATTTTATTGAGCACTGGACCATGAAGCAGCGCGAGACCTGTAATAGAACACAATAATCTAACTGTCGTGTCTGCGTCAGCCTCTGCGTGTGGTGCTCTTAGCATGGTGTGGTGGCAGCGGCAAGTGACGTCTTAGCGCCACTTGGTTGAGTTGTGCTCGTTGTTAATGTGGTGTGGAAGGTTTAGGTGAGTAAGTCGCTGGCTACTTCTGGTAAGACTGGCTGCAAGTAGAGGTGTTCTGCTAGACGGTGTTCACACTGCCTGTCAGGCTTGCAAGAGGCTAGTGTCAAGGGGGTTCCGCTTTGATACCGCCGATCATAGTAAATTGAGTTGAGTTGATGCAGAAATCAAAATGTATCCATGACAGATTTATTAAGAGATCACAGATAGGAGCGTGTCTGGAATGGTTCGATGTCCTCTTAACTGCTTCTAGAACCGGGTGCGCACAGCGATAGATTTACTTCCACATGGTGTGTGCTGGCACTGTTTGGTTGCTGCAGCGTGACGGAAAGACTGAGGCCGTCTCTCACTTTACTGTGGGGAACGCGGCGGCAGCAGCCCTGCCCCCTGATGGGGTAGGCTTCATGTATTGGTGTACAGTAATTTAATCTAGAGGTTGTCGACTGATAGACTGCCTGTAAATATGAAGTATTTGTGTCGACCGTAGCTACGAAGCGGTACACGAGTGCCCTGCCGCTCGCACTGCTGGGATTACTTTGTTCTTACCTGTCATTTCACTCATCCTATTTAGTTAATCGCTCACGTGTAGAGGCTCAGTTGAACATGTTTTAAGTCATAAACTTAAATTATTAATGTGAATATCAACTTTCCGTAGTTTAAGGTTGTTCCACGTCACTGCCTCTGCCGCAATGATGTCGAGCTGAAAGAATTGTGTGTAACTTATTAGTTAGATTGTGTCAACGTGGCATGCACAACACACGTTATAATTTTCGTATTAAATTATTTAAATTTAGTAAGACCATTCTTTCAAAAGAAAATTTTTGCAAAAAGCGTTCGAATGTATGCGCTAGTTTGTAAACATGCGTTCTCTCTTGATGTTTATCAATACTGTCCTAAAAAACCGGTTAACTTGTGTTGTTGAGCGTTGCTTGGCCAGGTCAAAACCTAAGCCTGCACAGTGGGCGGAGTCTGGGCATTCAAAGTTGGCGGAGGTTCAGTCTGCGCAGTGGAAGCATGAGGAGCTGCACTGAGTCGACAGTTTGAGGCTTGACACCCCCCACCGAGTTGAAGTGTCTTTGCTAGAAATGTAGGATGTTCAATACTGTCCACATCTGGGCTGTTATGGTACTAATTCAACCACCAAACTATTTTCTTTAGTGCAACAATTCAAGGTGAGGCTTCAGGTCTCCTTGATGAAACTATTTTTTTTTTCTACTGCGTAAATGTGATGCTACGAGTGGTACGATAACAATGGAAAATTTATCATTTCTTTTATTTTACCTGTAATTTCTCATACAAATAGGGAAGATGGAGCTCACCGTAGCGGGGATTTTCACCTTCATTTGTGGACGTTCAGT
>VCRD01002883.1:9745-41463 GCA_006783055.1 Trinorchestia longiramus | reverse complement strand
CTGCCCAGGACAATACTGCCCAGTACAATACTGCCCAGTACAACACTGCCCAGTACAACACTGCCCAGTACAACACTGCCCAGTACAACACTGCCCAGTACAACACTGCCCAGTACAACACAGCTGGTGGCCAGGTGTTATGTGAGGTTAGCTCAGGAGATCAGGTGTCAGTTGAGGCTGAGGCCCAAGCTTTGGCTCGCTTCTCACTGCGTTTGTTCTGCAGCCAGGGTACAATTTCATGAGCATTTGAATTTCTTGTGCTTTGCAAAATGTCACATTCAAGTAAAATATTTTTAGTGTGTAAACAATTTGAATACTGAAAAATATTTATTTTTGTAGTATGAGCAAGAAGTCTTGAAGGAAGTTTAGGTACATCACTGTTGATGTTCACGTAGATCAAGCAGCCTCGTGTGCTAGAAGCAGACCTCATACATTGGGTTTCGGTACAACTTTTTATAGCTGAAGGTTCGTCACAAATATTTTGTAGTCGTGGATGCGCTGAGGTCTGACGCGGTACTGACTTGACGTGGGCATCTGCAACACGGGAGCACGACAGCTGAATAAACACCCGTTAGTGAAGCTATGTGTTCCTGTTGTGTTTTATGCTGCTTGCGTGATCTATGGGTAAATATAAGCATAGCTTAACATGATTTTGCTGCCCTGTAGTGATGACGCACAGAGCTAAGCTCGTCTACTGACCTGTGCGACTGGGAGCCAGGTTGTAATGAAGCTTTGTGCGCTGTAATGTTAGCCTTAGAGCATGAAGTAATATTTTCATCCTAATATTGCTGGTGCGGGTCCGTCGTCACTTAATTTGTATGACACAACAGAGTAGAGAAATTATATCCAGGGAACTGGTGGTCTAATGGTGCTGACGGAAACAGTTTAGCACTCCGATGTGTTTTCTACAGACATTTCAAGTCATATGTGTGTGCTGTGGGATGTACCGAGTAAAAATAAGTTGCATCCGTTTACTGGTGCTAAAACTCGTTCATAGTAGTAGTCGATTTACAGTCCTACTCTACATGAACGTGGTTGGTGTGCTGCCAGGTGCAGCAAGCAGATCATGCACTAGAATAGAATGAGGCAATAGAAACGCCGGCCGTAAGAGGCTCTAATGTACCGATCACAGCAACAGAGGGACTGTATGCACGTGCTGTGTGCAGCAGCACTCATAGACCTGAAATGACTCTACTCACCTTCCCACAGTGCCGGGACGCTCTCGACTGTTATAAGAAGTTCCTGATCCGCATGGACCGCGTCTCCGAGTTCCTGAAGGTGGCCGAGGTGAGGCGTGTCCGCACAGACTTGCTCCTAACTCCCCATGCAGGACGAGAACTCCATTAATGCTTTTTTGTTGAGATATTTACATTGTTCACTGTAAGCAATGGGAAGGATTGATGTGCGCGAGCTCTATATTTTTCATCATTGAGCAAGTGGCAGCCAAAAGAAGGGATTCTCGAGTAATTGGTACCACTGAGTGAGTGTTGTCTTGTGATAACTCATCAACACGGGCTGACTACAATATAGCACGGTTTGAAATCAGGATTATTTAAAAAAATGAAGTTTGTCGACTACAGATTGATGGCACTATTTAACGTTTATGGCTTAGTTTTCTTTTACGCAAGTAATGTGAAATTCAGATCGATACACATCAGAGTAGAATAGAATACTTATTCTATTCTTAAACGGCTTGTTTAAGAATAGAAATTAAATCCAAACTGAATTTGATAAAAATTGAATTGAAAAATTGAATTCTCAAACTGCTCGTTTCAATTGCAAGTGTGCGTTATGATTAACTAAGTGTTGTGTTGCAGGCCGTTGGCATGGACAAGTCGGAGATCCCGGACTTGAAGCAGGTGAGAGGTCACAGGCAGATTTGGGACTCGCGTTATCTCTGAAATATGTACTGGCAGAAAGTTTTAAAATCTGACATAAAAACACGTACTTATTGGTGCTCTAAATTTTGGTTGTGTATCAGCAAAGTTTTGAAGTAGGAAATATTTAATTATTAAGTTGATTGGCATTGCGTACAGCTCACCACGTGCATGTCATTGCTAGGCAGCTGTAGTGTTGCTGTCCGTGTCCACACGCGGCACCGGTTACTTGTTGTCTCGTGCAATTCTACTTCAAATGGGACTCCTTAACAAGTTGATGTACGTTTCAAGAATAGGTTTTTAACAAATTAAATACCAGAAAATGCCACTCGATAAAGTTCTCCAAAGCTACCGCTTTCGCTGCATTAAAATCATCAAAATACCTGCGTACCACAGGTGCTGGTGTTGGCGAAGTGTAATAGGGTCGAGGTGTCAATGCAATTAGTGAACATATTCTTATCCTCAAAAAATAGAAAATTTTCAGCGCATCAAAAATTTTGATGATCCGGCTTGGCATTTGAGCATTGAGAGAGAGCCGGACTGAGAGTTGACTAATGTTGCGTGTTGTGGCAGGCGCCTAGCAGTCTCCTGGACGCGCTGGAGGGCCACCTCGCTTCCCTGGAAGGCAAGAAGCCGCCTCCGCCCTCAGGGTCTGGTGCTGCCACCAGGTAGCGTCTACTCACCACATTGTATTTCAGTTGTGGAGGGGGGCAATCTTTTTGGTACGAGTCCTGAGTCAGTTTTCTCAATAGCACTGCCAGCCTTCACTGATTTTCTAGTTTCCTCTTTCTTCAAGTCGTTGTTGGGGTGGAAGTGTTGATTTTAAACCTGGTAGCAGGTTTCTTTCTTTTTGCTTCCTCCTTTTTTGGTATCTCCTTTTCAATGAAATTTTCTGTATTATTGTGTCGTTAAATGAGGAAATATGCCTTATTTCTTGCCCCCTCCATCCTCATTTTCTTGTGCTCTTCAAAATTTTGAGATTTTTCATGTTCTCGAGATCGGATTTTAGGAGTCAGAAGTTCAGAAATGATTTATTGATGAAAGCTCCCAACTAGTTCTACTGCCACCTGGCATATTTGAATGGAGAGGTATATGTATGGGAGTCTAAACTAGTTTTTTTTAGGACTAATAGAACATCGTTATTGGCCTCAGAAGAACCGTTTCAAGTTAAGTTCTCTCATGAATGACCGTTTTGTGCTATTTTGTAGCAACGGCACGAGTGGCATCGAAGACACCACCGGCACTGTTGGTGGCGTGACCCACTCATCTGCGGCGGCTGCTGATGTCAGCTTTGCGCTCGACGAGGTGACAAAGCAGCAAGCGCTCGCTGAGGAGGAGGCCATGTACGCCAGACTCAGGGTGGGTGCTGAGTACCTTTGGTACTTTCACATCTTGGTCATGAATCGTATTGATGGCAATGATCCTTTTATTTTGTTAGCTTTGGTTGTGGGGTTGATGTGAAGTTGAAGCTACGATTCGCTGCTTCCGCAGGGGTAATTTTGAATTGAGACTGAGAACAGATGATGGAACCTCGTGCTGTGGATCGTGGCACATCTGCCTCCAGATAGCCGTGCTTATTTGTGCTGAATATGTTTTCAGAAGTGAGGTAGCTGAATTTATGTTGAAAGATTTCAGCTTCATGTTGAATTTATCAATGATTATAATTGTGCGTTCTAACGACCGAATTGTGCTCAACTAATCATTGGCTGCTCATTTTGATTTGCGGGTCGAGAAGTCGTTGGTAAGACCTGTATTGTGACCATGTCCTGATATGCTGGACCTTTGTCGTTCATGAACAAGTTTACTTCGGCAACTTAATCTCTACATGTAAGCTTGTTTACTCATCGTCAGGTGATGTTATGGCCATATTACTGGAGTTCCATCCCTCCACTGGTATGGTCCATCAACTGCCCGTATCTCAGCTGTGTTCTGCGTATTTTTCAGGCTCATGCTCGTGTAACATCAAATTAAGTACATATTTTATGTTTGGAGTTTGTTATACTCTCAAGCAACGACTATGTTCTCATAAATATAAAATTTCCATTTTCATAACCCTTTTCGTATTCGTCATAATGATTTTATATTCCAGTACGACGATTTTATATTTTATTAAAAAAGAGCATATTCTAATTATAGAAGCATTACACATTTACAAACTTGAACCTGCTTTTAATGGAAATCCTAATGTTTCCCGTACTTTTCAAACTATTTAGTTGAGCTGTAACTTAGAGTATTAAAACTTAAAGCCTAATTCCGCCCTGATCGTTCATTTTGCCTCTATATCTGGTACCATGAAGACGTGTTCGTGTGGTGTAATTTTAAGCACTCGTGTCGTTTAGGTGTACGTGTATGAATAATTTCTTGTGTGGCGTCTCATGTAACTTCAGTATTATTTTTAAACTTGTGTCGAAATGACTGTAATTTCCACTGCGTATTTTCAGCTTCATGATGGTGTTCGTAACATAGTAACGTAGCATTTGGTAATTGGATTTGGTTTTTAGTTGAATGATTCAAAAACTCACTTAATCTGTGGAAGCTTTCTCTCTTGAACACAAGCTAAGTACATGTGTGTTGTCTCTTTGTTATGACGACGTCTGTTTGACCCTCGTGACTTGTCTCATTCCTTCAGGCGGAGGCTGCAAAAAACAACCCCTTCCTGAGCTCCCCCAGCAACGAAGCTCCGTTGGGCCCCACCTCCTTGGATGGACCCCTGGCTGTGGAGTCGCCAGCCCACATCGATATCTTCTCTGCTGATCTTGAGACACAGCCCCCACCTGCCACTGTCAGCTCAGTACGATTAATATTCATGCTTTTTTTCTGGGGATCTATCTGAAAGCTAAATTTTGTGTTAGAGGTTTTCATTTTGGGAACATTTTTAGTTAAAATGTTCGATGACATCATTTTCGGTGAAGCTCTAGGTGGAAATGTGAACAACTGGTGGGAACTCGCAAATGATGACCTACGGAATATTCCAACCTACAAGCTTGTTTACTAGTGAGATTCTCAGGTTGGATAGAACTCACTCTTTAAATATGATCGTTTTTTATTTAATTATATACTTACGACGATCTGGTCCGGCCGGCAGGTTTTAGGACGCATGTAAGCCCAAGAACGAACTTAGGGTTTAGATCAGTGTTTCTCAAAGTTTTTTCAATCACCCTTAGGACACTATTTGATTTTCCACCGCCTCCTAATGATTATATTACTGTATATTATACAGTAATATACGCCCCTCATTCAAGGCGTACCCTCCTACCGCACCATTGCATTTCCTCAACGCCCCCAGGACGGCGGTACGGACCACTTTGAGAAACACTGGTTTAGATCATCGTTATTCATGATACATTATTGTGTCCAACTCACTAAGATGTTATTGCTTGCTGACAAACCAAGTTAATCAGTAGGATTCAGGACAATGTGTAATATTCAATGAAGTGCACGTGCCCCTCGGGCATGGTGAAACATGTGTGAGAAGTAGTCCACGTGTGACGGGTGTGCCATGTTGCAGAGCAAAGCATCGGAAGACTTACTGCAACTCGCAGGCAACCCCTTCGCTGACCTCATGGTCGGTCCTGCTCCTGTTCCCGCTGTGCAACCAACTTTCCAGCAGCCACTACTGCAGCAGCAGCAGCAACAGCAGCAGCAGCAGCCTTTGAATGGTAATGGTGTCGCTCCGGTCATTTAAGTTAAAGGCTAGTTTCTGTTTTGTAAGCTCTAGCTATTTTCAGAAGCTTTCAAATTGTGCAAATACAGGCATAGCTATTGTAAGACTGTTGCCCGGTGCCACCTTCTTGCAGTCTGTCCCACGTTACTTTGTCCTTGAAGAAGTGAACCGCTACTAAGTTCAAATTAAGATTTTAACTCTTGTATTGTGTGGCAATATTCTCAAAATGAAAGTATTCGATTTTAGTAATTGAGTTCATTCTTGGCCTCAATTTAAGCCTTATTGTCTAATCGTCCAAAGCGAACCTCTCCAGCAACTCGTACACAGCTGCAGTTTTTAGTTCTTAGATTGTCCACTTCCTGTTAGTCGTAAAGTGTTTCTGATTATATTGTCTGTGTTCCATTCATTGGAGCTCAAATTCTCTCACAGATGTTAAGGTTGTCGATTGAGGAGCAGCTGTAACGTAAGTGTATACAATCCAAACTGCTATTATGGTGTTAAGAACCCTCAAATATCAGAACACTCGCTCTGAGTCAGGCTACCTATCCTCTTGGTGAGACACGTGTTGACGGTCGTAATGTCTGTGTACCGCTAAGTCCTCTCTCATGAAGCACGTATCCGTATACGCTGGACGACTCTGAAGTTAGCGTAGCGTGTTACTTGCCAGAAGCTGACGGCATACGCTTCAGTGTGCTCTCCTTATGCTGTTGTGCCTGCAGTGCTGGACGGACTGGGTGATATTCTGAAGCCAGAAAGTGGAGTCTCATCTGGCTCTGTGCTACCCCCCTCCTCTGGCCTACCCCCTGCTGGCGCCACTCCAGCGAAACTCATCAGCGGCGACTTGGACTCCTCCCTCTCCTCCCTCGTAGATAACCTTAACATGAAAGGGCCTTCTGGCAAGTGAGTCTCATTAAGCTGTTGCACTGCACACACTACCGTAAACGAGGCAGGGTTATTGCGTGCGGTAGAAGTGCATTGTAACGATCAGTTCTAGATCAAATGTGAAGAGTATTAGGAGTGTCATTTGGGGTTGAGGAAAGAATGTGATGGAAACTGCTAAAAGTTGCGAGAGAAATAAATTATGAGGGATGTAAATGGGTCATAGTATTGATGGGTGGACTTGCTTGTTACGGGCTCCAGGAAGAGAGGCCTACCGAAGTTGTGGTTCGTGGCACTGTTGTGTGCTAGAAACACCGGATTCTGTTCAAAGACAACACTCGTACTTAATCAGACTCATTCGTACGCAGTGATGGTATGGTGACAGTATCTTGTATTCTGCCACGCCTGATAATTTTGAAAAGAGGAGGAATTGTAAATAAAAGAAGGCTGACCGTCCTACTGTTTGTTATTTTACCGGGAACTGTTTTTTGTGTTAACGAGTTTTTTTGTAAATTGATGGGTCAGTACGGAGTTAAGGAATGTCTGGTATTTCTTCTACAGAGTGCGGCAACACAACTTTCTTTTTTCAAAGCGCTTTGCTTTTAAAGAAAAGGAAGTTATGTTGCCGCACCCTGTCTCTATATGGTTTGATTGGTTAGATAGAGACTAAGACCAATAATGTTGTGTTTTGCACACCCCAGGAGCTACGCTCCTCTTGTGTAAGGTATTTCAGTGTGAGGACTTCAGTACTGGAGAGAATGTGACAGGTTATTCGAGGTCTGCCTAGCTTGGTGCGCTGTGCAGTGTTGTACAGTTGCCGGCTGAAGGTTTTAGTGGTGGTGTAGGCGTTCGGTAAAACACGTGGGCAAGCGGGCATTTATATGAGGCGCCACCCAGCAAGTCTCAATTTGCGACTTTGATGTGAATGAAGCAGAGAGGACGTCAGCTTAAGAAAGAGTTTGGCCTTAGTTTTTCGTGGCATCGTTTACCACAGAGGTAAACGATTGTTTCTCTTGCGTGAATTCTGATTCTTTTCTGTATTTTGCTTTCAACTCGATTAGTGCAACTCTAAATGTCATCCATTGTTTCCAGTGGAGCTGGAGCTCGAAGCGGAAAAAAATATTTTGCCCATGTTGGACATTCACAAATTTAAAGAACAGGATAGTGTCTGCGTTTATGTTTGGTATTGCTGTAGAGTGAAGTGTTTGGTATCGCTGTAGAGTGAAGTGTTTAGTATTGCTGTAGAGTGAAGTGTTTGGTATTGCTGTAGAGTGAAGTGTTTGGTATTGCTGTAGAGTGAAGTGTTTGGTATTGCCGTAGAGTGAAGTGTTTGATATTGCCGTAGAGTGGAGTGTTTGGTATTGCCGTAGAGTGGAGTGTTTGGTATTGCCGTAGAGTGGAGTGTTTGGTATTGCCGTAGAGTGAAGTTTATCACTTCCTTAAAAATTACGTTCCTCTTTTGTCATCAGAACACAGTGGGCATCCCCCAAGACCCCGAACAAGACAGGAGGCGCCACATGGACCCCTCCACAACCCACACACGGCAGCTTCGCCAAACCAGTCATGCCACAGCAATTCCCCGTCGTAAGTCTGCGCTATGCACAGCTACCTCCGAAAATTTTGTGTTAATTTTTATCGGAGCTCTTATAATCGTTAAATGTTATATGGAAGTAAATATATTTGGAGGTATTATTGATAATTTTGTTGTTCTATGCATTATTACGTATTTTATGGAGGCGGTTAATAATGATTTCATCTGGCAAACTAATGAACGTCGTTCGCATGATCGTAATCAAGTCTTGCTCCAATGAAGAAGTGCTCTAAAGTGCTTCTGAACTAAACAATGTTTTAAAGTATGAATAATTACAAGTATTTATTTTTTCTTTGTGTCTTACAATGTAATGGAAGTATTTGGGCCTGCATTGTATTAATTCATTGCCCGATGTTCTGGCCTAACAACAACGCCGCAGAGCTTCTCATCAGGAATTTCCTAAGAAATTTTGCTGGCTGTGGCTTTGTTGCCTGCTGGTGATGAAGAAGCAATGCTTTATATTATTTCACAAGCATTCTCCTCACCGGCTGTGGACCACTGCACCATCATTTTGACCACTGTGGTGAACGCCACTTTGCGTATAGTTCAAGATTCAAACAGCTACGCATGCCCCTACATGTTATTGTATGTTTATAACTGTAGTAATAAACAGTGTTTGTTAGCAAATTTAGTAAAGCCAGTAGTGTTACACAGTATCTCCTACCTTCTTGCCACCAAAGCCTTCATTCTTAATGTTTAGGGTGGCGGCGCTCCCATGGTACCTGGTGCTGGCATGATGCCTGTGAATATGGCTGCCCCCCAGCAGCAGCCGCCGCCTCCTCAAACCACGAGCGCCTTCGACCCTTTCAGTGTTCTCTAAAGCGTATGTACGTCTTTGTGGTGCATGTATTTTCGTGTTCACAAGTTTGGCTTCAGAGACATCGCTGTCGGAGTTGCTAGCGGCGTTAGTGTTGCTGCCAGGGGATCGAGGGATTGATTTTGGGTTGGTTACTGAGTGTGGGTACGCAGCTGTGAGGTTATAGAAGAGGAGGTCTTTCGTCTCGGATTGACTGCATACTTCGAAAATGGGCATGAGAATCCTTTTTCCGTTAGTTTTTTTTGTAGAACGTCGCTCTGCTGACCTGAATGAACAGCCATACAGAGGCTAACAAAAGTACCAGAGAGAGGCCACCTTTCTATTCTATTGTAATTCTGCAGGCTGTCGTGAGGCTGTTTGCAGATCGATAGAACAATGCAACATTCATGACGGCTGGTCAATGAAGACCCTACAGTTTTGGTGAAGCTCGGTGTGTCGTGTTTACGACTACGGAGTCTCGTTTTTCTAGCCATCTCTCATTCACATGCGAGAACTCATGTTATGGCCATCTTCTCCAGCCAATCAAGCTAAATTTTGTATGAATGCTGTGCGACTTTCAACGTCTTTTTTCTTACACCTTGTATTTCAACACCTATCTCAGCTAGCAGGTGACTAGTGATTCAGATCAAATTTTAGTATCGCAGTACTTTGTAAGAATAACGTTGATTGTAAGATGTACTGTCGACTCGTTTCGTACTATAGGTAGTTAGCCAAGTCCTTTATTAATACTTGCAATTGTGTACACGCACACGAATGGAGAGTCTGTTTAGTGATCCCCTTCCATAGTATCTTGAACTGAGCTATGAGGTGTTGCCAGTTTCGTCTCCTCACGCTGTACATGGCAACAACACTTGAAATATCCAATTTACTGCAACTCCATTTTACCGCTACTTCACCCATCACAATTAGAAATATATCTCAATTTTCTTTTCCATTTTTCGTTCTCATCTGACGTGTAATTTTAGATCTTACTAAAAGTTGCGAAGTTCTTAGTTGAATAAAATAATAATTTTCGTTTAACACGTTGCCTCCGATTGCCTGATTGGTGTAAAACTTCACTTTGTACGCATAGTCACTAGAAGGATCTGAAAAAATTACAGAACCTAACCTCAGTGGTACACATACGTACCACTTCAGAGTCAACGTGTTAATTGACTATAAACGTATCACGATGAACGATCGATCAGCAAAGTAGAAATCAATTTAAGAGTTTCATTCTATCTCGCGTTATTTATTTTAGTTTCACTGTAGGAAACTTTGTCACATTGTTTTATGCAACGATTTTCTGGTAAACGTCTTCATGGAATTTTTTTGCACTTTCATTTTTAAGTTCTGCTTCAATTGTGAGAACAACTTGGTGTTTGGGTTATTATCAACGAGTACATTTCTACCTCTTAAGGATCTTGATCATGAATCATTTTATATATTAAGTATTTAATTGAAAAAATACTTTGCAAGTTTTTTGAAGCCTATGTCGTAACAATTGTAACAGTGAGACAAGTTCTGTTTATGTGGCACTAATGTCTAGTGAATGAGCTCGCTGAGGTTGTGAAAATAGGGGATGCTATACTCGCTTTATTTTAGCTCTTGTATTTCTGGAGTACATACTACTGTTGCCGAGGCATTTGTCTCGTCAGCATTATCCTTGCTTCTATATGTTTTTAATTTTATTGTTCAGTGAAAACCTAAATGTATTATCAACAAATCAATTTCCATAGTCTTAGGACCTTATTTATAGGGGATTTAAAAATGCAATGTTAATGCATATGTCATGTATCAACATGATCGCAGTGAATGATTTTTCATTCTTTCTTTCAAGGGAGGAAATTTATCCGACTTGGTGTATTTTTGTTCGGTTACTGTCTGGAGCTCGTGAAGTTGAAGGGCCACTTTTATGAGACAGACCGTCAAGTTTTCTTTCGTCTCGGGCTATCCTTCTCTCCTTCAATGAAGCCGTAGGAATGTGGAGATGTAATTCCACATCTTGCGTTTATGCTCTTCTTTTCTATGCTTTAGTTTTACTCTGTGCTACTCAATACAAAGCAGTTCGTACGGCACACGCGTTTTGTATGCGGTAGGGAAAATACATCCTAGGAAGCTTTATTTTTTATAAATTTCTAAATTTGTTTGACCGTGAGATCTGATAGACAGTCCTATTTGTCTAGCTCGATTGCTCAATTTGATAGGTTTTGTTTCAAATGTGTAATTTAATGTTTAATGCTACAGGAGTTGCTATACTGGCGTCCCACTACTCCTCATGTGGACTTGCTGCTGCTGCAGGTGAAATTCCACCTGCACGCTGTGTGCCACTAGTTGCCGCTATAACACGAACTGCGTCCCCCATCAATCTTGGCCAAAATCCACCCACTTGGATCCACATTAACATTAAATTTAACATTTTGACAATATTTAAGGTCTTAAGATTTTGGCTAACAACAGGTGTTGGTTTACTTATTAGTTCCGGAGAAAAGGTAACGTGTGTATTTAAAGAACAGTTTTTGCGATCACTAGTGTAAAGGTGTCTTAGAGTTGAAGGTGAATGAAAGACTGAATGTATGCTGTTCAGGGAATCGCTCGCTTACGCTGTGCTGAGGCCTGCAGCTGTCTACTAGACAGCCGTGTCAGACTTGGTGATTGTTTGCTGCTCATTTTGACGATATTGGTACAGTTAATTCTCATGTTATTCCTAAATGCCATTACATTGTATTGATTCCAACCATTTTAGTTTGTGTTCCGACTTTTTTGGTGGTATTGGTACTGAACATTTATCAGCATTGATACCGACTATTCGAGGACATTGACACGGTATTTAGACCTATCATTTCGATAGTACTGGTACAATCCATTTTTACGGCATTGGACTAACCATTTTCATAGGTTTTATAACAACCATTGTGATGGTCTTAATACTAACCATTTTTATGGTATTGGTACTTGCCGTTTTGATGACATCTGTATGGTATATGTGTCGGAAACGGTCGCCGTGATGCTTGTGTGCGGTGTTGTAGCAAGCATTTGATGTTTCGGTGTGAGTGCAAGTGTCAGTCCACATTTACTTAACATTCCAGAGCTGCCTCACCCGAGCTCCGGGATGTTGCATCGTCTTCTTTCTCTCACTGGAGTAGGTTCTTGTGATTCATTGCTCTAAATAACAGAAGTATATTTTTATTCAAGATGTTTAGTGTTCAATTGAGTTACAAGTGTACACATATTTTTTTTGTTTTTCGTTTCACAGAGTCTTCTATTTGTCGATGCTATTGCTCTTGTGTGTATATATATTGTTTAGTAATTTTTAAAAATTTGATTTTACCTCTAAGAGTTATTTTTCTTTTCACAATTTTCAATGAACGGGACATTGAATGATTGTGAGCTATCAGACAGAGGTGTGTAACCTGGCATCCGTAATGTTCAGGCCTGATGTGACTGGACCTGAGCTTTCACATGGTGACCAGGTACTCATAAGAGACCACGAGCTCAGCGTAATGGTTTATTGTGCAGGTTATAGTTCAAGAACTTCTGCTTACCTTGGAAGTCCAGTTGCTAATCGTTAGCGTCTCTTGTTGCGTTTAGTTCTTTATTTATAAACATTTGCCTGTTTTTATTTATGGCGTAAGGTCATTACTTGTGGTGTACTGCATATCGGTCTCCTCATCACTTGTTTGGTTCTCTGCTCTCTCCTAGGCTACTTCCATCGTACCCTGCTGTTTCACTAGTGTCTTATTTTCTGTTCGTGTTGGTAGTGCGAAAAAGAGTGGATACCTGAGCGATGTGGACTCTGGCCTACACACAGTGGAAACAAGTTAAGCAGGCCCTTTGAGGGAAATGTTTAAAAGTTTCGGTACTGTTATAATGCAATATTATGACGAATCTTTTCTACGTCGCCTCTTGTGTTCTAGAAACCTTGAAATGAATCTTCTGGAGCGTTGCACTGCTGCTCATGTATGAATGACACTGTAGGTTCCAACTGCTCCTTAGTTTTACTTTAATTTTCATAAATAGCCTCTGGTGATGTGTCGAGCGCATTAGCTGCCTCTCAAAGTTCGTTCATCTAGGCACAGGGGAAGACATTTAATGCAGCCATATTATTCGGATGTCGGCGAGCCAAAAGTTGCTCTTGCTATCCATATATGGTGCTGTTTGTGTAAATTAGGGCTAACCTCTAACTGTATTCTCTGGCGTGCTATCAAATATTGAGTAAGTACTTCCTAACTTGACACACTCACGTCTATTTATTTCAGTATTAAGGAGCAGCCATCGGTCAATGGTCTTTTGAAGAAGTAAACAGTGATGGTCTTCTATTATTTCGATTTCTGAATCGTCAAAGTAAAATGGCGTTAATAAACGGTATTTCTGTTCGCTCTGCATTAAGTATTTAAAATTGGACTTGAGTAGGCTACGAGTTTCTGTGTATGCTTTCCCATAGGGGAATAATGTGCAATGCCTTCGTGTGCAATGTTGCACAGTCTGACTTGGTCATTGGCTGTTGAAGTATATGAAAGTAGTAGAACTGTGTGATACTGATTTGAAGCTGTCATTGATCTCGTTTTACTCGGAATGGAGTGAAAGAGAAGTTTCTCATGCTAACAATTCTTCCCAAGTTTTCTAGGTGCAAACTTTACTGACCTAAGTTCTCATTTGGACTGGAGAGCGTGACCAGTAAATCTTGCAACTAAGACTGTTTTAGGGAGAGTTTAAGATTATTAAATACTACTATGTTCGAGTAAAGTTTTAAGTTATTGAACGGTAGCCATTCAAATTAAACTTTCTTTGAAAAATCGTCTTCGTGAAATCTTTTGTGTTGAGATATAATAGTTAATTTTAGGGAGCTATGCAGTAAGAAGTTTGTAGAAATTTCGGCTTGCTGAAAAAATGTCAATGGAACTTTCGTGTCTAGTAAACAATGTACTATATGATACTTCCCTGTGCAGCCATAAATTAGTTTGTATATGTAAATTATGAGATTGCTTACCGTGTCACAAGGAGTCGTCTGCGACGTGACTGTTGAACTGTGTCGTGTAGTGGCCGTGCCTGAAGGACTGGAGTGTGTGAGGCACATGATACGTCTATCAGGTCCCATAGCTAGCGTGTTCACTTGATTGTGTGTGACCGGCTACAGAAGCCGTGATGTACCGTCTGTAACTCTTGGAAACCCTGTGTGCTTGCAGTCTAGACTGTACTGGCTGCCATGGTATGTTAGTAAATATTAGCTTCATCCATTGGTTGTTACTTAAATGAACTATTTTCGTAGAAAGTTTAGTTATAGATGATCTCTTTTTTTATACATAACCAGCAATGCTAATATTCGAGACTACTGAAGCGGCACGTACTGTATTGGGTAGGCTTCTTGAAGAACGATTCTATGATTCCTGATGTGCCTATTTTTGAAGGTACGAAGAGAAAAAGGAAACTGTATTATTTGGTTCCCTACTGAGGTTAGACTTCTCATAATTGTGTACTTCGTTCCTCGAAACCGGAGGTAGTAGTCTGAGGCCATCATCGGTTCTAGCGAGAATGCTCGGCGTACTATTTATTGCAGTGATATGTTACCTTCACATTTATGTACATATGTTACTTGTCAGAGCTTAGTATTCGCTGAGTCTGGCGAGAATTAAGTGCATTTAAACAGTTCTGAATGAGGGAAGGCGTTGGCACAATTTTCTCAATTTACAGACTTAGCCGAGAACCACATGTGAGGCTGTTGTTTATTAGATACTCACTGCAATTGCAGTACTCTGTCCAGGTCACCTGCATGAGTTTTAAGGCGTCGGTTCTTCTCAAAGCTTGCCTATTACTATTTGTTTTATTGATACAAATGTACATGTGATGGCCTCATTTGCTGTCGATTGCTCGCTAGTGGTAGGGGCAGAGTTGTGCCTATAATTGAGTTGAACAATGCTGAATGAGAGGTTATTTCTGGGAATCGTAGCTTAGTGGTCCATATTGAAAAAGCGTCGGTTGTCATTATCTGTATGGGTTCTTGATCCAAGAAGCTCTGTAAATAGATTGCTAGTCGTTATTTGACTCGTTGGAGCACTAGATACATAAAACCCGAAGGAGCAGTATTGGGGTCCTTATGAAAAAATTAACTTGTGGTGTAAAATGAGACGTTTTCATTATTATTTCGTTCTAATTGCAGTGAACTGGATGTCACTCGCTATTCAAATGAATTATTTCAGTAAATTGATTGCTATAAGAATAAATAATGTCCTGTAAAGTTGGTACAGACCGTCATTTAGTTGTATTAGTTAGTAAAGAGCTAGAGTCGGTCACTCTGGTTGAGGTAACTTGTTAGGTGGTGTGTGGCAGACTTTTATGTTGCCATGAGTTACGTGGTGCAGGCCTTAGCGTTGAGTCGGAGTAGACTTGCTAAGGTGTAAGTCGTAGTACTATTAAATACATGTTGTTTGATTGCTGGTAGTAAGTCTGTGTAGATGTTCGTTAACGAGAGTCCCTAGCGTACATGAGTTGCTGTTTTATCCTTTTTGCTGCTCTTCCTAGAGTACTAGTTTATCACTCAGGCAACTTCCATGAATGTAGTTTCGTGAACTCTTTGGTTTGATGAAAGTTTTGGACTTGTAACATTACAGACTTCATTCGAACTGCTGTGTCATTAGTGTCTTATTATAGCTGCATCATTAGATAATTCATAACAGATATGCTGGTCCTGACCTGCATGTGCAGATTAAACTCGGCAAGAAACTGCTACGTATGACTAAACCGACTTCAGACAGAATTATAAGTACTCGTCATCTATGGATTTAAGAACTTCTAGAAATGTTCTTTAGAATCCACCATTAGACGAACAGTTGCGGTGACTTGAGTATGTTGTGGCTTAATGCTTTGATTGACGGCCTTATTTCACTTTTTTATTTTCACTGCTTCTGTTTGAATATTTTAAAGCTACTGTTTATGAAATGCTTTACAGACAAACAATATTATCGTTTTTATTTTTTGGGTAACGAAAGTTAATATTTTGTACACATTTTTTGTCATTATACACGAAAACGTTCGTTGTGGGGGGAGCGGCATTTTTATAATTTCACGTCTATTTAGAAAAAACTTTTGAACTTTTTGCTTCTGTCTTCAATGAGTTGTGCGACGGCGGTGACGAACCATATATTTATGCACCTGCTGTCGCTACACCTAATGCGCTCCTAGAGAAGTTCTTGAGGATTTCAGTTCATTGTGAGCAACCGCTCACACTATGGGGACAAGCGAGGAGGAAGACTTCAGCTTCTACTGAGGAGTCTTCAACCCATGTGTAAAAATGTTCGTCAGTAATGGGACCGAACGTCACTTGAACGAATTGCCGAAAACCAGTTCATTCGCTTAGTTGATCGGTAAAACTAGCGTGTCTACAATCTAATAGTTTTTCATTTCTTTATACTCATTGTGTATAGCTTAAGAGCGAATTTGATAAATTATTCGTTTCTGTTTAATTCTTATGAGTTACTTTTTTCTGTACGAGTTATCTCATATTCGAATTAATATTGTGTAGGTCTGTTTCATGTTTTAAATTTTTGGCCTTATTTGATCGCTAATGCGAAATGATTCAAGTAATTTAGGTAAATAATTCTATTAATTGCTCTATAAATTAGTGTTTGCTACGATCAGGATGTGGTTAGTGCATCTCGCAGTAAATATATACATTTCTAGTGGCATTTAACGAGGCATTGCTAGGAGCAGAGGCAGTCAGCAGGCTGTCCTGTTCATTGTAAGACTTCGTCTCAGTTTCTCCGCAAGGTTTTTTCCTGTAAGTTTGTGGGGGCGCTGAGGCAGGTTGTCCTCCACTGTGCCATGTGGCAAGCCTAAAAGCTGCCAGATTGTAGGTGAGGTTCTCAGTTCCTCGCGTATGCGAGTTGTGTACGAGGTGTCATAAAACTTGACATCTTCTGTGCTTAGTCCTTCCTCGTGCACGTGTCTCCCCGCTCAGTCCATTCAGACTAACCTGTCAGCTGCGACCATTTGTACGTGTAGCTCTGACTATCGAAATCATTGTTTTTCGAGTTTCATGTGCAAAGGCCTGGGGTGCCGGCATAACTGACTGAGCAGTTGCGTGTGTGTGGTGTCAAGCAGCAGGAGGACGAGGAGAGCTCGCTCTCTGGTGAAAGGACCGCAAGGGCAGACATCTCACCACAAATAGCTGTCGCGACGAACCAAGACCCTTGCTTCTGTGTGTGAGCTTCTCTTTTGTTATTTTTGCAGTTATTTATTAATGTAAACTTGTAGTAGGTAGATATATTTTGTTCTTGATCAACTTGATAATTGTAATGAGAATTACAAATCGGCTTTCGTTGCTGTCCTCACTTCATCGAAACAATTTACATTAATATATCCATGAAACATGTTACAGCTGGTGGTCATAATTTAGGATGTTCTAATCTTACGTACTGGTGAATTGTGCGAAGCTTCTGGTTGTTGTAGTGGATCGGACCTTGCAATGCTTGCTAAGAAGTCTATCACTTACGTCTTCTTGATGAGCTCATTTACGACAGCAATTCTGAAAATATTTCCGTAATAATTGCGTATTGTTTAAATAGAGCAAACGGACGTAGGTGCTGAGTATCTATTACTCGCTGCTAAACTACGCTCTTACCGCTTACAGAGCCATGCAGACCTGTACTCATTCGTGAGCTACATAAATCATAGGATTGTATGGGCTATCCAATTCATCATCTACGAACGCAATCTAAACCTTGAAATTGAGTACCTATTTAATTTTCAAATAATATTTTCAATCAGAAACGTTAAGTTGTATAATATGGCTGGTGTTCAGAAGTGATTTGTCTTTATGAGCACTTATAAAAATGGGTTCAACGAGAGTGTGTGCGCTCATTCGAAGGTCTTTGACCGACCGTACAACTTCCTGGTACTTGACGAGGTTCTGTCACACGGATGCCGCATCACGCTCATCTGTTATGCTGCTGTCCGCCTCGACAGCAGGCACGATGATGTCCTTCGGGTCACGGATAAAAGGAAGTCGTCCCTCAGATTAACAACTGAGTATTACGCAGGTAACACGTATGTTTCATCTTTTATATTACACGTATTTGCAGAGGGATTTATTTGCTCAGTTGTGTTGACCTTATCTCACTTCATTTCGTAGCGTTTCACTTCATTTATTTTTAATGAATGTTTTTTATTGTCGATGATTCTCCACAAAGAGCATTGTACTTGAAGAAGTATTAAACCGCTTGTGCTGCTCTAAGTTGAGAATCTAGCAAAAGGACGCGAAATTTGCCCAGTAGTTGAGAATCTGAATCCTAGAAAACGTAAATCGCTATAGCAGTGAATCCGATGCTCTTCTCTATCATGTCGTGATCAGTCTTCATAGCGGTCTATTCGAAGAAATTAGAAAGTAAATATAGTATTTGCGCATGTCCCTAAATCAATATACCACGTTTCAATACTCGTAAGCTATTTAATTATTTAATGTCAACATGTTGATTTCCAAACGATATAAGTAAATGGTAATAGTTCCGATTCGTTTCACTGCTTTTGTTCTGTCAGAAATCTCTCAGAACGGATAAAATAGATCGCGCAAGTATGACTAGACTTTAAGAGGTCTAAATATAATGTGCATATTGAGTAACACAAATTCCTGTAAGTGAAAAAGGGGCACAGATTCGTTTTCAGTGCACCCAGAGCACTTTGCGCTCTCCCTGGGATGCGCGGAGCTGCCTCACCAGTTCATCTGAGAACATAACTTCGTTTTGCACCTGTTGCGGATTTATTGCGGAAGCCTTGGGCCTACATCTGGCAATACAAGGTGCGGCAACACAACTTTCTTTTTTAAAGCAAAGCGCTCTGAAAAAAAAAAGTTACCGCACCCTGTACAAACAAAGCAAACCACGAGTATGAGACTCGAACTAGTTTCTCTTTTATGTGTTGAAAGCTACCTCACTAATATCTTCTCTTTCTCCTACTTAGCTCTACCGCGCCGACTGGGGTAATGTATCCCATTAGATTCCAAAAAATCGTCTCGAAAGAGTTAAAGAACTGCTGCTAAAAGTATGATAAATTTATCCCTGCTAAGTTCAAAAACTTTAGTACAATCTATGAGCACATACTCAATACGAGCCCAATTTAACACTTGTTTACTTTGTAGGTAGTCGCTTAGAAAATAATAAAGCTGAATTCGCAGTGAGTTGACGTTCCTCTTCAGTAAAATATACCAAAATATATCGGCACGAATTACTTGATGAAAAATTAAAACCAAGGAATTAAGGAGAAACGGTTGAAAAAGAATTGTTATTCACCTCCCTATGGCAGTGACCTTTAGGAATGTCAGTAACCTCTTTTTTGTCTCCTCTCCAACTTCTTCTGTTTTTTGAGAGCTCTTTCGTCCAACGCAGGGTCGCTCTCAATGGGCTCGCTGCCCGAGAAGATCCACGGCCCAATGAAGTTTGTCCACAGCATCTGACCGGCACGAAGGGGTGCCTGTAGAAGCAACACTTCAATACAAACATGGCGAGAAAATTTCGTATTAAAATACAAAGATCGATAAAACTTTCCCCATAAGAATAATGACAATGTGAAGCAAGATCATTCCAGCTCCAGCCAGAATGTTGGGGCTTAAACGTGCCCGTTCACCTTATGGAGAGAGCCACGCGCCTCTGCTGTAGAAGCCAGTTACTCTTGGAATTTATCCCTGCCGCGTCATAGTGATTGTTCCTCTCCTCCTCACTCATACCACGACAGTAGAACGCAAAGAGCAAGACCAGGGCTCTACTAAAATTGCAAGCAACCACACGAATTCTACACTTGCTGCTGCCGCCACACACTCGTGGTTCATTATACTTATGGTTCTTCATTCCAACTTCTAATATTTCGTCTACAATATGGTACTTAACTTTTTTTGTCATTTTGAGTGATTACATACAGGCTCGTTTGAACTCTGCATGTACCGTGAGCTAATTAGTAATCGTCTCATTCTAACGTGATCCATTATACACATTATTATTATTATATTAACAGTTTCAGTCTAATTAAGGAGTCCATCAATGAAACACACGATAAGGTGCATTTCAAGTGACACAAGGAAGCAAAGGCATTTCGGACAGACGAAAAGAGAAAATGAGAAAAATGAAGAAACCAGTACGAACAATAGTCATGAAAAGAGATAGGTTAAACATCACCCCTGCCTCTACGGTAATCTTCGTACAATAAGTATGAGAAAAATAAACCATACCTTGCTACATACTCTTAAGCCACAAAACACACAACCTGCAACAAACTGATTATTCGGCAAAAACAGCTAGGAACTCTGGCGTTCTTCATATCCACTGGATGGCGCCAGGTCCCCTAATCACTGATTCTCAAACGAAAGTTGAGTTTCTTCAATCAATTTAAATTATTTAAAAAAAGTACTTCCCACATAGTATTTTGTAGCTTGATAGACTTCCGATCACCCTCTACTTTCGTACTCGCAACGCTCTTTGCTTATTACACTCTTGGTTTCTGTTCTGATGTCACTTACTAGCGTCACTGAACTACTAGTCAATTTATATCAATGGCCAAGTTTCTCCAGCCAAAAGCCACAGCAACAACCATTTTGTTTCCACAATTTTTTCCATTTTTGTGTGTATAAAATAATACTTTGTTTTAAAAAGGGGTTTATAAATTCCTTCATAGCACCTAAAAATTGCGAAGATGTGTTAAACAGGTTACAAAAAATCGTTTTCGAGAAGCACACCAAATCCGACGGCAGAGACTTTTTACAAGGCAACAAACGACAGCAGTAGTGCACAGGTGCCAACACTCTGACCGCAGGTACGCCTACGCTACTAGAAAGAGCACCCCAGAATCACATGTTCTGCCCTCTATGTTGGGACACTAGTGAATGACGTCATTCACACCAGTACTGTAGCGCACACAACCAATTGCAACACGATTTTAGCTTCAACTGAAGTAATCACACTAACGAATATACCTTTTCCTGGGACAGAGAAACCACACACGCACTACACCAAGTAACAGGTGTACTTAAAACAAAGTATTTTTTCTCAGGAGTTGTATGTTGTTAAAACAAAACACAAACATTCAACTCAGAATTTTTTTTTTGAATTTAATTCTATTTCTACCCTGATCACCTACCATCGCTCTCACACTTTCCTCTACTCTAGCCAATAAATAGAGAGTAGCTTGATTCTTTTTTAATTTCATAAAGATGAGCATAGACTTGAAACCTTGATATTAAATTCGTACCACTTCAATCTCCTATGTACACACTCCAAATATATATCGTTCTATAACTGGCAATTGATATACTATGGTGCAGGGTGCGGTAGCATAACTTCCTTTCTTTCAAAGGAACTTCTGGTTTTTATCTCGGCTGTGAGGCCCCCCTTCGCTACCAGGACGTACTTGGGCAAACAACAACGAGACTACTTACGAACAAGAGCAGCAGCCAGAAGTAAGATGAAATGCACGACAGCGCCACAGTGGTCGACGTCAAAATGATGGCGTCCTTTACGTGTCTGCAAACCATGACATACTTGAAAAAAACGAGGTTACAACTCTGGCAATGGTTTGAGAAGATATTTAGTTGGCTTCAGAAGAGGCATGGGCTACGTGAATCAGTTGATGGCGAATGAACGAATGTGAGAAAGCACTCAAGTTAGAGTAAATAAAAAAGGCGGTCACGATTTTTCTTCATGACGAAGCAGTAAGTAAATATACTTAGTTCTGATAATTCATACGTAAATGCAATCAAAATATTGAATTTGGTTTTGCTGGCAACTACTAGCTTGCGAGACTGTTGAAAATCACTTCACTTCCCGTATTTACTTATGTAATTCGTTTTCTCCCACAAGACTGTGGTGCTCAAAAATATCCCCGGAGTTATGACCGCCTGCACAAGGTGGTGCTAATTATTTGAAGTAAATACGAGTAGAGCTTGGTCTCGTACTTGTCCAAACTGTACCTAGTCATATAGGGTACGGCAACCTAACTTCCTTTCATCAAAGTACTTTGCTTTGGAAAAAAGGAAGTTATGTTGCCGCACCGTCCGTAGAACCTCACTGCGACGTAGCACGGGCACGCAAGTGAGCACCAGGCCCTCTGATGTAAGAGGAACCAAGATGCTAGAATGTGAACCAGTGATTAGGCACTCAGTTTTCTGAATGCTGTGACTCGTGGTTATTTACTCAGAGTGAGGAGACGGCGCCATGTTATCTAATTTATATATATAAAATATATAAAAATACGGCCAACTTCTTAAACACGCAAAAATGTCAAAATAGTCATTCGTTCTCGTATCTAATGCAGTTAGCATTTCACAACTATGATACATGTCATAATTTAACAAATAACAAATCTCCAAAACATTACATTCAGAAATTGAATGAATATCGATGAAAACAAGCATTTTTCTAATTTTAGAGCACATGTATTCCAAAGAACCAGTAATGAATTGAATCATTAATGTTTTTCCTTTAAACTATTATATAGAGAATTACCCAACAGTAATAAAATTATAACAAAAATACGTGTTTGTCCAATAGCTCATAACCATATTAGTAACAGAACTACTGTTGAATACCACTGTGTTCCATACTAGTAACAAAACTACTGTTGAATAGCACTGTGTTCCGTACTAGCAACGAAGCTACTGTTGAACAGCACCGTTTACCATACTTTTCACCCTTTCAACTTCCTCACCTACCAGCAATTTCAACACTAACCCAATACTCGATAAGACCTGAAACTTTCAGGATTTGTACAAATTTCTTTTAATTTAGACTTCGTCTATTATCTTAAACTTTAAATTGACTCGATAGTACAGCTGCCTCACTCCGCAATGCCGCCCTCGATGTTGAGATCGCAGCCAGGGTCCAGCACCTCACCCGAGGACGACCTCTTTACGCACGCCATGGAAGACAAGAAAAAGTTGGAGGCGGCCAGCAAACAGCTGCACATCACCATCATCACCTGCAACACATACATCAACTTCTAGATATTTGAAACAAAGATGAGGCACTCCAAGCCACCAGGGCGAAGACTCCACCAGTTAACAAATGTTTTCTAGGGGACCAAGTCTCACAGCCGAAAAAAAATAGATCAATAACATATTCATACATGTATAATTAACAAGGTTATGGGAATTTCCATTTTGCAAACTTTGTACAGCAATTACTCAACACTTAATTTTGGCACACTTGTACTTGTCACATGCAGTGCCTCATATTTAGTAGGACATCAGAGCTAAATTATCATTTTTAAATGGAAAATGAACCATTTATATGCTCATATTATTCTTTGCAAGACCATGCTGTCACCGGACTTACTGGTCAATTAATGTCAGGTTGGTTAAAAGTTTCCAGCCAGCAAACCCGGCAACAAACGATAAGTATTACTGCACGGTTCTTTTCATGTTTGTGTATTTAATAATACTTTTAATTAAAAAGGGGTTTGTACATTTATTTTCATTGCACTTATGAATCACAGTATTTAAAAATGTATAGATGTATATTCATTTATTTATTGCACCACCAATTGCGAAGAATGGTTGATAAGGGGTTTTATATCTTCATATTGCACCACATTAATACAGTGTTAAATATCGCACCAAGGGCTCAGAGACGTGTACTTAAATCGGCAGCAAGGATCTTTGGGGATCAGGTAGCTACTCGACAGCACAGTGAAGAAGTGTTGTTACTCTGGCTGCAGGCTCTCGACTACCCCTACTACACGTGCCAGCCGTCTCTCGACGCGTAGAGAACCACGCAAGCGACAGATCTTAAGTTACTAAGACATCTTAAGTTACCCAAGTTACTAAGAAAAGCACTCCTAACATACACGCTCTGCTGAAAACCTAGTGAATGACTAGGTCGTTCACAATGCAATTTTGAATGACTCACCAATACAAGTATTATTGCATGCATGATGATGCACAGCATAATTTCTGTAATTATGACTATTACTCAGATTATTAATGAATTTTGATAACAATAATGATGAAATATATATGATATTGAGAAACAAAAATTAAAAAGTCCAAGTACTCCAATGCGAAGCTAAGAACACTAGAGATCACTTCACAACAAAACATATTAATAAACTAGGCAAGAATAAAGTGATCATACATGAACAGGACTTCATCCACAGAACACAAAAAGCACATCACTTACAGGAAAGAAGCGTAGAGAACATAAAAGAAGCTCATGCTAACTCACACAACAAAACCCATTGTGTCAATGACAATCAGGGATGTTACTTGGACATTTTATTCTCTCCATCTGTGAAGCTTGGCAATATTACTGATCAGCATGTCCAACTCTCACAAACCAGACACAACCATTCTCATTCTCGTGATTCTGCCCTTTAAGTAATGTATGCAATTATGTACGATTGCTCCCTTCACTGAAGTTGTTGAAATGTGTTACTTCCATCAATGATTACCGAGAAAAAAAGAACACTTGCCTGTATACGGCTTTTATAATTTACTTACTAAAGGTATACATCCAAACCCACACAACTCTTCACTAGGATCAATAGCAAAGAAATCCAAGCTGCTCTACAATGCAGTCTGTTTGAGCCACCAAGTTCTGAACATTTTTATGTTGTTGTTTGGTAATAAATACTCACATAATCAGTGACTGAACAGTTGTTGAAGAACATCCAGTAAAAAAAGCCATACCCTGCCACAACAGCTATGGTCATGATGCGATAGAAAGATAGCGTGGACACATTTTCTTCCAACACTTGTTTTTGTCCTCTGGCTCTTTCTTTCTGAAATGTTAATTAATATGACCAAAAAAAACAAAAACTTCACATAATTATAAGTACTTTTGAAATTCAATTATGGTTCTATTCCTACTGAACAATTACCATACATTAAGTTAAACCTAATTCTTATATTCAAAATCGAAATGAATGTTAACAATTAGGAGCATTATTTATAAAAGATTATCAGTCAGCAATACAAATAACACATACCACCTAAATAAGTTCCCCTACAACTGAGTTTTTTTTTTAATGCTTTCAAAGCTTGGCTAACAAATGTCACAAACTTTAAAATTGAAATAAATGTTTCTCTGACTGACCTTAGCCAGGTTTTGCAATGTAAAGTATAATGGTAGAGCGAATCTTGTCATGCAACACCATGAGGATAAAATACTCCAAGTATCAATACATTCTAGAGTTCATTTATTAAACAAAACTAATACTAATGAATTCAAGATTAAGTCACACATTTACAGCAACAGGAGACATAATTTTATGTGCACATTGAATAGAAATTGAAAGGTTCTTGTATTAGTTTCCAGAATGCTATTCATATTTACATCTGATTGTGAAATACTGTTCTAATTGTTGACAAAATTTACTCCATCTAAGCAATTCTCAAATTTCCAAATGTTTTTTCAAGCAATGACATAGATCTTAATGGACAAACATTTGAAATTTATTTTGGAAAACTCTTCTGTTTTAATATCATGATTAAGATGAAAAAAATCTTACAGCCAAACAAATCAAAAGAATACATGACAACAGAAACAATTGCATTCAATAAGAAGTTCACCAACATGACGCCTTGGTTACTCCCCTACAAATTGAAGTGGTACTTGATACCTACTTCTAGAAACTTTGTGTTGATAAATGTAGTTTCACTACAGGAACAAATTCCAAAATAATAAAACACACAAGGAAAACAATAACTTCTAATTGAATAAGTTTCAGGTCCATTAATTTTGAATCATTTTTTAAACCCCAAATTTTTAACTTTTTAGAGATTTACATGAATTTAGAGTGCTGTACACAAGAACATTTATAAACAAGACATCAGCTATCCATCTTATCTTACATAAAATGAGTTAGTTCCCATGGAAATTCTACAGTACAGATTTAACTAATTTTAAATTTTCATAATGACAAATGTCACCAGCTTGGTCGACTGGTGAGCGAATCTGCTTGCGAGCGGAAAGACCCGGGTTCGAATCCCGCTGCCGACATGGTTGACGCGGCTAGAAATACGGCATGGGACTTGGGTAAACAACCGAATAATTATCGAAGTAATTGTCCGACCCAAGAATGGACCAGAAGGTTCGTTCCTATAGCCTCATTCTATTCTATTCTATGTATTAGAGATTTAGAACAAATGTTTCAAATGAATAGTTTTCATGAATATATACAGAACTTCCATTACATACTTTATCAGCCAATAACATGGCTATGTAGAAGAAGGCTAATAACAGGAAAAAATTATGTATTTTATAATAATCTGGCATATTTTGTCCCCACAATACAATGCTTGTAATACATGTATACCCATTCTGATTTCAATTCAATAACTTTTCTTTAGTAATAGATAGGAAGAAATGAGATGGACACACACAGATAGAGATGCACTGTCTATGATATAAGATGATATTTTAAGATTTACAAGCATGAACATTCTTCACTTACTACAGTCTCAGACTTAGATTTGAGGGCCAGCATTTGGGTGGGGCCTTTGTAACAGCATTCAATTCCCTCTAATACACAAGCTTACAATAGGATGGCATCCCAGAGTTTTTCTCCTGTAAGCCAGGGTCATCTAAAGTAATTCCTCTAGGGCCATCCTGAGTCATTCAATGCAAATAAACCAGCCAAGTGAGGGCATCACTGGAAGATCCAGCTTGTCATAAACAGCCCCACCTGCTTAGCAGGTAGTCACATTAAAAAAAATGACTATTCAACATCAATGTCACTTATTCCATGCACGCACAAAGAAATTTTTCATTGCATCTACAACAGTCATGTTACATTCCTCATCCAGCCCTACAAGATATCTCATACCAGAGTCCACTTCAACACCACTTGTTCTATCCACACTGCTCATGGATCACATTCATGAGGCTCTCCCGCTCATGTTCATATTTACTGCATTGTAAGACTAGATGTTCAACTGTTTCCTCTACTCCTCTGTTACACTACAGACATAACCTCGCATTCCTCATTCCACCTCCATGTATGCCTATTCATACCTAATGTCTTACATCTGACAGTAAATAAGAGTTGACTGACAAAACTTTCATCATAAAACATTTCTAACTTGAAATGTTTTATGATGGACTAACTCTAACATTTCTAAAACATTTCACTGAAGCCAATTTTTCCTAGTACGTCTAGCAACCTCCTACGGTCCACTCTATCATACGCCTTCTCTACATCCAGTAATGCAAAATACACCTTTATATTTTCCTTCCTCTTTCTTTCAATTATTTCACTTACCACAAACAAATTATCTTCACCACGTCTATCTCTCCTAAAACCATTCTGTTCTTCCCCCATTACTCTTTGTTCTTCTACCACATGTTTCATCCTTTCATTTAGGATTCCACAAAAAATCTTACTGTGTTAACCAGAGCAATAGGTCTGTAGCTTTTTAGTTCTTTCATACTCTTATGTCCACCTTTGTGCAATAAAACTACATTATATTTATTCTACTCATCTGGGACTTTTTCACTCCTCTATATCTCATCCAACAAACATCTCAACATTTCAATTATACTCCCACCACTAAGCTTATAGAACTCTTATGGAATTTCATCAGGGCCACTTGTCTTCCCATTTTTTACCTTTTTAAAAAAGTTCCAATCTCCACATACATAATTTCATCTTCTATTTTTAAATTATATTCCCTAATCTGATGAATTACTGGTTCTTCATCTATCAATAGCTCATTCACTCCACCGATGTCTTCCCAAAAGTCCACAACTACTTTGACCATTTATCTCTGATTATTCACTTTGCATCCATCAACTACTAATTCATGGATTTGTACTTAGAATAGAATAGAATGAGGCTATAGGAACGAACCTTCTGGCCCATTCTTGGGTCGGATAATTACTTCGATAATTATTCGGTTGTTTACCCAAGTCCTATGCCGTATTTCTAGCCGCGTCAACCATGTCGGCAGCGAGATTCGAACCCGGGTCTTTCCGCTCGTAAGCAGATTCGCTCAACAGTCGACCAAGCTGGTGTACTTCTGTTACTGCCTTCTATGAAATTATACCACTCTTCAATTCCATCTGGACCATCGTTTCTGAGATTTTTAACTTTTTGTCTCATCTTTCACTCTAGCATCATATATCATTCTTTTTACCTTCTATTGCTGAGCTTTGTATTCATCCCATGCACCTTGCCATTCCACTTCTGCAATCCTATGTCTTTCACACAATGTTTTCATTTGGCATTGTTTTTTATTTTTTGTTCATTTTTTTTTTTATTTTAGCATTGTTTTTTATTTACTCATTCGTTCCTCCTTTATCACTCTTGTAAACCACTTAGCCTTTCCAGTAAATCTTCTACACTTTACTTTCCTAATTATCTGCTCTGCTGTGGCATACAATGTTTTTCCCATTTCTTTGTTCAGGTCATTTACATTCCCATCTCTATTCCATACACATCTTCTAAGCTATTTATCAAATTCTTCCCAATTTGCTGCAACCACTTTCATGATCCTTACATACATACATATCACATCCTTCACCATGCTATCTCCACACATTCTTATCCCGATCTCACTCTACCTCGCATTCTCCTCTTTCTATCATGCTCACCTTTCATCACATCCATCTCATTTATCTTCCTTCCACCCACTTTTAACCAAGGACCATTCATTTTCTCATTATATTCTGTTCATCCCTGTCATTTATTCCATTCATCTTGATCATCTTCCTTCCATTCACTTTTGCCCAGGGACCATTCATCTTCTCATTTACTCTTCTCCGTTGATCTTTTTCACTTACACGCTTGGCACCATCATTTACATCACCATCCACTTTCCTTTTACTCCTTGTGTTTTCTCCTCCTTTCATCCTCCAACTCTTTTCTGAGAGACACAGCCTCTGCCTTTAGCCTTTTAATCTCCTTCTCCATCTATGTGTTTACATCAGCAATCTTCACTTTTTCATCCACCATACACTTCCAGCAATCAAACACCAATTTATTCCTCTCATTTTCACTCATCTCAGTCAAACCCTTGCAGGACTCCAAATCCATCCACATCTTACACGTCATACACTCAATCATGCTATGAGATCCTGCCTTCTTAGACTTACCACCAGCCATTCTGTGTCTAAATTTTGTGGAACTAATTAGCTTTCACCTAAAAATAAATAAAACAAACCAAACTTTCTGTATTCTCCTTATATCTATTAAAAGTCACTCAGGCCAAAACAGTCAACCAAGTCAAACAACCAAAACAGTGAATTAAGCAAAACTGTCGATCAATAACTATCAATTAGTGCAATAGGTCAGACCTCTGGTATTTTTTCAAGGCAAAAAATGCACCTTCACAAACTCAAAACGTTTTACCACGAGTTCACCATGTGTTTCCACAGGGTGTCAAGTCACTGCCTTCCCAAAAGTCAGTATATAAACATACAAACACATGCACAAGTCAATTTTTAAACTCAACTTGAAACTTTCACAAACTTAATATTTATTAGTCTACCAGTTTGACTTAGTACATTAAAATATTTCTACAATGAATATTAACTATTGAACTTACTATGTTGTGAATAGCAACTCAACACCAACTAATACTATCACACTTACCATATTGTGAATAGCTATTTTGCTAGAAAAGTATACAGGAAGTTTGAACTTTAATTAAAAATGCTGCAAAGATAAAATAAGAATTTACAGTTATTGAATCAATTATTAAAATATAATTTCATTTTAGTCAAATTATACAAGGCACACAGTTCAAATTTAACTTAAAAATATTGATTAAATGCTTTACCTGACAGTTGTTAAACAAGAATAAATTTAATTTAAAATCTCAAAGAATGTAAGTTTGACACCAAAAATAGCTTTTAATAGAATAAAAGTTATTAGAAAGCTGCTATCTACTAAATAAAAAAAATGCTTATTTTCTTCTCAATACAATTAAAAACTATATGTAAAAATCAAGATGTAAATATGCAAAAATCAAGATGAGCAGCCACTACATGGTCAGAGCAAATAAAGCAAAGCTGATGCTATGATGCCAATCTCGGCACATCCAGACTGCACATTAATTGTAGACTGATTGCATTTGAGTAAATTGACCCAAATAGAAAGAAATGCATAGAGAAAAGATAGTCACACTTTAAGGGCTAACAACATGAGCATATTTCTTAGGAGTAACATTTCACATTCCTCTTGTCCATGCTATTTACCTCTTGGTAAGGTGGCAGTGTAAGTGATGTTTTGGAGTGCAGTATTCAATAAAACTGTGAAATGTTACTCTTAAGAAATATGCTCACATTGCTGCTGAAGTTGATACCTTAGCTTGAGATGTGTGTTAGCACCAAGAAATTTCTACGTGATGACGTTGTCCGCCTTCCTTCTATTTCAATTGTAAAGCTGCTTGAATGGTATTGCATAAACTTAAACTATATTTCAACAAATTCAACTGATTTATAATTCTGCAGTTTTTGCGGTTCATTGAATGGGTCTTATTTATGGGCGTAATTAAAAAAACCCTACTCATACTTCTCTTATTTTCTTTCTCTGGGGTTTAGTGACCACAGTAGTTGAGTGGTACTGGTGAGCACTGGAGCAGCCACTTAGACTTAGACTTAGATTTGAGGGCCAGCGTTTGGCTGCGGCCTTTGTAACGGCCTTTAATTCCCTCCAATACACACACACACACACATACAACAGGATGGCTTCCCAGAGTTTTTCTCCTGTGAGCAAGGGTGATCTACAGTAATTCCTCTGGGGGCCACCCTGAGTCATAACATGCAAATGAACCAGCCAAGTGAGGGCATCACTGGAAGATCCAGCTTGTCATAAACAGCACCGCATGCTTAGCAGGTAGTCACATAGCAAACGAATGACTATTCAACATCACTGTCACTTATTCCATGCTTGCACTAAGAAATCTTTCATTGCATCCACAACAGTCATGTTACATTCCTCATCCAGCCCTACAAGATATCACACCAGAGTCCTCTTCAACACACCTTGCATTCCACTTGTTTTCTCCACACTGCTCATGGACCACATCCACAAGGCTCTCTTGCTCATGTTCATATTTACTACATTCCAAGACGAGATGTTCAACTGTTTCCTCTACTCCTCTGTTACACTGCAGACATAACCTTGTATTCCCCTCATTCCACCTCCATGTATGCCTATTCACACTTAATGCCTTACATCTGACAGCAAACAAGAGTTGGCTGCCAAAACTTCCATCATAAAACATTTCAAACCTTGGTACATTCTTACTGGCATACCAAATTAAAGTAGTTTTCCCATTCATACTATGCTTCCATTTGTTCAGGCCATACTATTTTGTTAGTTTTTCAATTTCTTTCTTCAACTTATTGCAATCCCACTCCATTCCTTTACCTCCATGACCTCTCAATAACCAATCATCCATAGTTCTTCCAATTCTAACACAAACAGTCTTCTGAATCTTTAGTTTTCTTGCATGTCCCCAGCAAATTTGCTCCCAAAGACTTTCACTCGGATTCCATTCAAAGATTTATTTAACCCACCTTTTATTCTCCATTCACCCAATTCTCACCTTATAATTCAACACAGCCTTTACCATTCTTTCAGAAAACAGACTCCACCCTAGATCCCCTCTAAGAGCTTCTGCAGCCGTCCATTTCGAGGCCCCTAATGCAAAACGACCTACCCTATTTCACAGCACCTCCAACTTTTCAAGGTCTCCTCCATTCCATACCATAACATTCATGCCAAACATTACGCTAGGTACTGCAACATACTTCCAAATTCCTCTGACACATTCATACTTATTTGCTCTATATTTGGCCACACTGCTTAGTCTTCCCCACCACTGCATAGCTTTTACCACTTTCTCCCCTTTTGCTCTTGCACATCCATCTTCACTCAACATACATCCCAGGTACTTATATTCCTTAGTTCTACCTATCTTAACTTCTCCAA
>VCRD01002882.1:39707-58281 GCA_006783055.1 Trinorchestia longiramus | reverse complement strand
TTATCACGGACTACCCCACTGCCCTTATACCTGTCTAATACATGTTTAATTCTGCCTGTTTTGAATTGATGAAATAATTCTCTGCTTTGACGGTATTAAATAATTAATCACAAAATCACGACATTCATAAATGCAATAATGGGTACACGGACAAACACAATATTTATATATTAAAGAATATACCTGTCTGCATGTACAAAATAATTAAGCAATACACGTAAACTAACACCTGTTGTTAGTGACTTCCTTCGCTGTGCATCTCGATCGTAGCACTCCTTACATACTCAATCACATACTGGGTTCCCATTCTGATTCACTGCTTCATGTAGTTGACGCATTAAACATGTTCACGTTGTATCACACGTAGAAAATTCTCGTTTTCGCTCATCTACGTTCACCCAAATCTATCATTCTGTTGTAATTACATCAAATCTCCAATTCGGAATTATCGCCCAAGCATTGATCATCTTGCTAATCGTGTTCACATGAACACGGAATTCTATCAGTTAAATTCAGAATCCTTATGACATTGTCACATATGCATCGCCATTAAGTAAAACCCTCGTAACCTTAGTAAATTAAAGGACTCAAATATTTTTACTCTGTGATTAACACGTTCAATTATTTCGGAATCTCGATCACCCTCAATTTGTGGAAATTATTTGGAAGAATGCACAACTGAGAAAATTTCTTACCACATTTTGCTTGACCCTCACAAAATAATTATTCTAAAGCAAAGATATACCCTCACGGCCTAGTGCAATATCATCCCTTTCTCTATTAGCAGTAATTGTGATAAAATTGAATATTACTTCCTCTAATCTACACTATTCTCCTGCCCCTTTTCAATCGACTTCGAAATTGAACACAAATGAAATGGATTCCAATTCTAATTTCCCTATCACTAATCAATGAAGCAACAAAATTTCAACTACAACTAATTCCCCTCTCACTTAACAGTGAAGCAAAATAATTCTTTTAACCACGATTAACTCCTCTCGCATTTAACAGAAGAAACATCACTAAAATTTGTAGAATATGTTGAAATTTGTTCTCCCATAACTCCAAGGAATTTAGCATTATTTGGGCTTTTACCCTTTCACATGAAATTAACCATGAAACTGAACTTTATTTCTCAAAATGCTGAGATTTGCACTCTATACGCAAAATTTAATTCCGATGGAGTCTTAACTTACATAACACACAGATAACTTCAACACGAAATCAGAAAATATAATTATGCGTTACCCCCAATTTGTCAAATAATGAAACGTAAATTCAAATGCATGCACAACATTGTTACAAGGTTTCCTGGAATAAAAAACTCCCTAGAACGAACAAAATGCTGCTCCTTGGAAGAAAAAACTTCCAAGAAACACAGGAGATACAATTTTCCTCTCATTTGCCATTAAAAAAGCACATATAGGGAAACCTTTTATTGCCGTAGGGCTTTAGAGTTGTTGTGGTGCAGTTTAAAGTGCCCTACTTCAGGCAGTCGTGTGTACCATTACCACAGCTCTTCAGTCTACGCTTGCTCGTGCATGCGGTTGTCCTACCACGGCTCCAACAGCTGACTCCACCACTGCACGCTTGTACGGTGTCTTGTGGCCTTACGCTATCTCTACACACGTACACAAGCGTGTGCGGCGGTCCCCTGTTCTGCCTTGAGCAGGCACACTGTGGCTTCTAACTGCCACCACTCATGCGTTCCATTCTTTTACTCCACACATGGTGTTTTGCATTCACACAATTCACTTCATATATTATACAAAAATTTACTGAAAATACTAACTTACACCATTACACTAACTCCTAGTACACTGTTTATGCCTTATTTTATTTTATTTTATTCACAATCCTAGGGGCATGTCCTTTGTTATTTACAATCCCTGGAAGATTCACATTTATTTACACACCCCAGGTATTCCCTTATCTATTTCTCGAGCCCAGATTATATCACTGGACATCATTTGTTCCCTGCTTTCCCTTGTCCATTCTCTGCATTTGCGACGGTTCCTCGTTGCGCGGGTTATCTACATACTCCTGTACATTCTCGTTACTCTGTTCTCCGTGTGGGAATGCATCCCCTCTTAAATGCACAAGTTTCAGTCTATTCATGTGTACATTCTCCTCCTTCCCCGAATACAACTCTCTGATTGTTGCATTGGTTTTTGTTCTCTCTAAAATTCTGTAAGGACCATTCCAGATAGTTGGCCACATGCCTTCTGCGCATGTTTTTCCCGTGGGGTTGTGCAGCAGAACTAAGTCGCCTACTTCTACTTTATCATTTCTTATCCCTCGTTCCTTCATCTGCACTGCTCTATCATGTGCAGCTCTCGATCTGAGCTTGACGGTCTTGAAAGCGTTGTGCAGCCTGATGCCTACTTCAGCGCTGTAATTGTCTCCTAACGAATAATCTATGCGTGGAGGTTTTAACCAATCTACAATGGGCAATTCTGCATCTCCCCCATAGAACAAGAAGTACGGGATTTCCTCAATTACACTCTGAAAACTTGTATTTATGGCTAAACATGCATAGGGTAATGCGTCATTCCAAGTCGAGCGATCATTTGCCGCTAAGTTAGACAGTACCCTCTTTATATTTTGGTTTTGTCTCTCTGTAGCACCACTGGACTGGGGATGGTAGGCTGTCGTATTATGCCATTTGATTCTCAATTTCTGGCACACATCTCTGAATAATGCTGAGGTAAATTCCGTTCCTCTATCAGATATTAACTCTTTCACTGGTCCGTACGTTGTGACATATTTTGTTAAAGCACGTGTAACCTCCTCTGTTGTCTTGCTTTCGAGGGGATATGCCGCGACATATCTGCTGAAATGATCAACTATGGTTATGATATATCGGTGACCCTCATGTGATGGGGTCATTTCGATTAAATCAATACCTACTCTGTCAAGAGGTTTTTTTATGTCTGGAAAGCTTCCCATTTCCACGACAATCCGATTATTTATTTTCCACTTCTGACATTGCAAACAAGTATCCACAAATTTATGAACGTCTCTCGTCATATTGGGCCAATACGCAAATTCAAGCAATCTTTTCCATGTCTTGTTACAACCCGCATGCACTCCTGCATTCCCATCATGAGCTAGTGTGAGTGCTGCTTCTCTCAACGTGTCGGGCACTACGATCAGCTGTTTCGTCCTATCCGGTTTCTTATTCATTTTCCTGTAGTATACCACTCCTTCCTCTGTGTAGACGTTCGGGTTCAACGCTAGGGCTGGCACTGTGCTTGTCTCCCCTTTCTTCTCAAGATACCTCAGAACAGGTCCCCACACTGCATCCTTGTCCTGCTCTTTCTTTACATTTTCTTTGTTCATTTTCTGTTCTGCCTCTTCCACATTTGGTGGCTCAGTTAGGCCTGCTGTGAAGATCTGTCGGATACGTTCCTCTCTACTAGCGTCCTCGAGACTGTTGTTTACATCGTCGACACCCACTCCTCTTCCTTCGTTCGCGCTTAGAGGGTGGCATCTTGCAATCATGCTGCCCTCGAGTAGCTTCGCATGGTTTGTGTACGGGTTCAAGATAGGTATACACACATGTGCGTTTAGAACCTTCGCCACTGTCGCACCCACATACGCAGCCCACGGCTGGCTGGGTTCGATTACCACGTTCTTTCCATTGTGCCGTTCATCTGTGCGACATTTCACTAACGTTTGTGTCCGTGGAAGCAAGCTTCTATCCTCTGCTATGTGCACAGCACTTTCATTCTTATTCACAACGAAAATCTTTGGTGCCTCCTCTCCAGGTGTAGAAAAGAGTTTCATTCGTGTTCCAAATAATTGTACATTGTGTTCTGCAAGGTCAATTGAAGGGTGGAAAGCACTAGTGGACTACTTGCATTTTTTCCCACACGAGAAAATGCAAGTTGTCCACTAGTGCTGTCCACCCTTCATATCGTAAACTACTGGATCGTAATCGCCTCTGTCTGTGCTGTGTTAGCGACAGCACGAGAGTGGACTACTTGCTTTTTTTCCCGTGGAAAATATATTATATTTACCATGGGAAAAAATGCAAGTAGTCCACTAGTGCTTTCCACCCTTCAATTTTTGCTTTCGCTTTGGTTAATACTTCCATTCCTAGTAACATTTCACTAGGGAATGCATCATCTCGTACAATGTAACATTGTTGCATAATAAATTTGCCGCCAAAGTTGAGTTTTAGCTTTATCTTTCCCATCACAGGTACTGGCTCCTCTCTTAGTGTTTTGAGCTTCATTGTTGTACCCTCAATCTTCATCACCCCAAGTCGTGCAATCGTTCCCTCCTTGATTAGAGATTCAGATGCTCCAGTGTCCAGCAACGCTGTAACACAACTTCCATTTACTCGAAGATTTATGCTGGGATTGATAAGTGACTTTGGCGGCTTCTGTGTTAGTTTTTGGCTGATGCAGATCGTATCTACAATCTTTTCTAGTGTGACCTATGCTTCCACAACTAAGACACGGTGGTGGCACAATTTTGAACGGTAATATGCCAATCTGTGCAGACTTCATTCCTTCTTCTCGGTGTCGTGTGTCCTCCACTCGTCGATTTTGATACTTGTGATTTTCAAATCTGTGTTGGTTGGGCTGTTCATTTCTGCACCAATGATACGCAGACGGATGTTTTCTACTGTACGGTGCACTCCTGGCCGTGTATATCTGTTTCACGGGCTCCCTGTACACCATCGGCTCACGTCGTGACATCCTGCCTTCGCGTGACTGATCTACATGTGGCACCGTTACCAGTTTCCTCTTCTCCATTTCTACAGCCATCTCCTTGATCTCGCTGATTGTTCTAGGTCTCGCATCCCCTCTGAAACCCCTTGATACTTCTGATTTTAAACTCAACCATATTAAGTCTACCAAAATCAGTTCTGCTCCGTCGCCATATTTGGCTTTAAACGCAGCTTCGCTTCTTGCAACATAAGCAGCAACACTCTCCTTTTCACCCTGTTTTTCGGTGAACATTCTGAATAAACACTTTGTGGGGTGTTCCGTTACTTCACAGGTGTTGCGTAACCATTCAAGGGCTTCCTGTAGATTATTGAATGAATCATACACATTGTCACATTCCCCACATAACTCCTCCTCCAGTGAAAAATAGAAAGCCTTTAATTGTTCTCTTTCATTCAAATGATCGCTTGCTTTCCTCAGTCTAGTGGCAAATGCTTCTATATTGTCACCCTTTTTGACCTTTGTTCCCATCACGTTGATACAACCTTGAACGGCTGTCATGTCCACTTTCAGTTGTTCAACCACAACTGCATTGCCTGCACTCCCACTCCCGTTCCCATTCACGTGACGCGGCATTTTGAAATAGACCAATTAGCTTTCACGAATTTCAAAAGAGAAAAATTTTAATACCTGGAATATTCTATGTTAACACACGTCACTTCTTGTGCTGGTCTTTACTTAAAATTCTTATGAAATGTGCGCTGTTGACTTGGACTTTTATTGGTGTGGCGATACGTGCTCTCTCTCTACATGTCACTGGATAAATTCATAATAATTACGAGCATTAATTGAATTCTTACAAGATGAATGTATCACATACACATTTTACGTTAACTGAATGCAATCACTTTTACATAACGAGAGAGAGACGTCGCAAATTGGAGGAATCCAAACCCCCTGACATGAATACTAAGTCATGCATTAGTGAAGCCAACACAAGAAGGGTATAAACACGATTAATAAGCTTAACATTTACTGGAAAACACACAGAAAACACATGAAAAACATATAGATTTGTTATGAATCCAAGTAGAATCAAATTGATCAATTTCACTCACACTAATTATTTAACACACAACACCGAGTGGTTACTGAGTTGAAACACTGCTTTATCTAACAACACATCCTAAATACACGCGGACACTATAAATTTCACTGAAAAGCACTCCAATCCTGTCACTTAACCTCACTGTTAATTTTTAATCAACGATAATGATCACTTCAGTTTCATCAACCAGTTAAAGTTGTATCAATATTTCCACTTGATTCCTGTTGACAATTTTCTGAAGCAATCACGTAGACATTAAATCCAAGTTGATGCTGAAACCCCGAGCGGCTCCACATTAATTGCTGGTGACACTTTTCCAAGTTCATATGCACTTTTCCAAGTTTCCAATTACTCCTAGAAGTAGTAGTCGTAGTGGGTGTAGATATTCCGATAGATTCCGACAGCTTCCGTTAGATTCTGATCCCGATCCTGATTCTGTCTGATCCCGTAAATTCCGTTTATTTCGTAAATTCCGTAGCTTCCTTAGGTCCCGTAGTTCCCGTAGGTCCCGTAGGTCCCTCCCTAAAATGAGAGAAAGTCCTCCATAAGTGCATGCCTAGATAGAGCTGCCCTATTATGCTTATGACTTGATAGAGGTGCCCTATTAAGTTTATCTTCGTTTCCTATGCCAGAAGTAATCTCACCTCCCACCGATGTGTCTGTCTTCTGCTTGTTGTCGCCCCGATGTCACTCGCTCCCCCCAGTTTGTAGACCCCCGCTGTAGAATCGTTCTCGCTCCTAGCACTGTCGCTCGCACTTATTGCCTTGCTGTAATGACCCCGTTGGTTTCCTGAATCCTGCTTATATACTCCGGTGATTTTTTCTAGAAATATGCCTCCTAACTTTTGGCTTTTCGTACCGTTTCAGGAACGGAACCGGAATATGCGGTTATGCTGCGCGATGACCGTTGGCTTTTACTGGGTATGTGGCCCAGCTGCTCGCATTCCCCACAAGCCTATTCACCTTCCCACACCCTGTATAGTGTATCCCCTACATCCTTAGATGTTCACATCATTCAACATCACTATGCCTTAACACTACTATCACCACATTTTCTTTTTTTTTCACAATGTAGTAAATTTTGTTTTCTTTTCGAATAATTATAGTTTTTGAAAATTATGTAGTTGAATAACCTCTTCACACTGATCGATATACTGACGGGGGTAGAAAAACTATTTGTTCAGAGGAAAATTTTGAAAAAGAACACTGGTGCTCATTTTCATTTCTCAATACCTACTGTTAAAAATAATTTCACAAAAATGTATCTTACATACCAACAAGTATTTAAACCCTCCGAGAGGTTATTTGCTTGTTAATTTCATCATTTGAACACCCCCTAAAATTCAGCTGACTAAAGAGCAAAGAATTTTCATCGTATTGGAATATGAAATAACAAAAAACTGTGAACATGTTAGAAGAACATTTAATGAAACATTCTCGGAAAGGAACTCGCTCGATAAGAAGACTGTGTATTGAACAGTTAGAAAATTTAATGAACATGGAAGTATCAGCAACCGATACAAAGGTAACTCAGGAAGGAAATTAATTCAAAGAACCGAAAATAACATCGCAATTGTCCAGCGAGCGATTACTGAAAATCCTACAACCTCTGTCAGGCGCAATGAGACCAGCCTTTCCAAGTCTACATTCTATAGAATTTTTAAAAAAGATATTCGTCTTCATCCGTACAAGATACAACTCAAGTACGTATTGAAAAATGAAAAAGAACACCAGTGTTCTTTTTCAAAATTTTCCTCTGAACAAATAGTTTTTCTACACCCTTCAGTAAATCGATTAGTGTGAAGTGGTTATTCAACCAATTTTCAAAAACTATAATTATTCGAAAATTAAACAAAATTTACAACATTGTGAAAAAAAATAAAATTAAAATATGTTAATTTAAAGCGGACCTATAATCAATTAAAAAATCGGGGACATTTTTGTGGGAAGTCGGGGACATTTTTCTGGGACACCCGGTATATATACATATAATGAATGCATTTGTTTCAAACAATTGCAATTCACAATATAGATGGCAATGCTGTTTTTATTCTAAGGGCAAAAATTACTCCTTTTATAATAATTCAATCAATCTTAAAAAACAATCTTTTTTATTTCCAATCAAGTACACAGTACATAGACATTTAGTACATTGGTTTTTCAAATTCTTAAGGTTAACATTCTTAGAGTAAGGATGATGGTGAGCTCCATGCGACGATCCTGGGATGTGTCCATGGGCGATGAGTTGAGGTCTTACCGATAAGTGCGAGCTCACGGCGTGAAACGAGAAACAGCTCGTATTCATTGCCGGGTTTCGAACCCGCACGCAGTCTTTCTGCACAAGCAGAGACCCGATACAGAACACGGGCCGCATACCACTCGACTACGGTGGCTGCTGTATTCAATGGTCTCGCTGTCAAGCAGTCGTCATACGAGTTAAATCATAAACACGCAGTAGTAATTATTGCCACATGTTCCACCCACGGACTTGCAGCACATACGTTTGAAGCACTTGTGACTATTCAAACAATCATGACCAGAACTAACACTGCTAAACGTGATCACTTCTTATAACATAATTCTCCCTACAATAATCAATGGTCTCGCTGTCCTCCCGCCCAGTCAGTCCACCACTGTCGTTATCACTCAATGACTGACCCTTTTCCGACTTCGACGACCGTCGGCCACGCTCACTTCCAGCCCCTCCAACGATCTGGAATAAATACGTTACATGTTGAATTTCGAGAACATAACAATAAAAATTTTTGACTAATGCCCAGTGCCGTCCAAAATAAAGGAACAAATAGTAAAATTTCAGAACCTTCAAACAATTCAATCGATTTTTTTTCAAATTTTCTCTGAATGAAAACGTAGTGTATATGAACTATTTCTCAAATTTTAAGGTTGCCTATATATAACTTCCAAACTTACTTAACACTGTCGCTCTTTGAAAGTCCAAAATTCGGGAACAAAATTTTAAAAATCTATGATTATTTTGAAATAACCGGTTTACTCATAGTAGCAAATAAAGATAAATGGCTCATCATCACTGCAAAATTTGCAACCATGGCAAAACGAAACAAAGTTGATGCAGCTGTTAAAACAGAAATTGTGAAATGACGAAAGAAAAATCAGAAAGTTGAAGAAATTGCTCAACAGGTAAATCGTTCTAAGAGTGTTGTGAGCCAAATTCTGAAACTTTCTAGTGAAAGTTGTTGGCTAATTAATAGAATAGAATAGAATAGAATGAGGCTATAGGAACGAACCTTCTGGCCCATTCTTGGGTCGGATAATTACTTCGATAATTATTCGGTTATTTTACCCAAGTCCCATGCCGTATTTCTAGCCGCGTCAACCATGTCGGCAGCTGGATTCGAACCCGGGTCTTTCCGCTCGCAAGCAGATTCGCTCACCAGTCGACCAAGCTGGTGATACAAAAATACAAAGAAGCCAGGTAGATCAAGGAGAACTGTAGTCGGAGAATACAGAGATAGGCAACACCTACCACTAAAAGACAGTTTTATAACTACAGGTGAAATTTCTAGTTAATTTGAAGGTGGTACATATGTTTCATGACAAAATGTGTCCAGGCGAATGCATGAAATGGGCCTTTAGGCAAGATCTTCTTGCACAAAGCTGCTGATGAGTAAAATGAGGCAGGCGGCACAATCGACATTTACTAAGAAACTTGTCAGTTGGTCAGAAGATGATTGGAATAATTTTTTATTGATGGATCAAAATTTAATGTATTTGCTAGCTATGGTAAACAGTTTGTAAGTAGAAGAATTTATGAGAGTTTGCAATCAAACTGTATAAGAAAAACTGTAAAGTTTTGTGGCGGACGTGTGATGGTTTTCAGTATAATTACAGGCTAGGGTACATTGCCGATTGAGCTTTCAAATACTAGTAACTAGAGTAAATGCCGCTGTTTACAAGACCAGGTTAGAATAACTGACAGTTCTACAGAATTATGAAATTTGTACTCCAGTTTTAATTCAGGATAATGCTCCATGTGACAAGGTGAAAATCGTTATGGAATATCTTAAAGATCAGAGAGTAGAAGTTATAAATAAATTTGCTGAGAGTCTCGACATGAATCCAATAGAAAACTTATGGAAGACTCTAAAATAGAATGTCAGGATGAGAAATCGGACCATTTATTATTGAATTGGCTAAAATTACGACAGTAATGGGCCAAGACTACAAATACCCAATGTCAAAATTTATTAAAATCCTGTTTTCGTAGATGCTCTGCAGTGATTGAAAACACAGTTCTCAGGAGCCAAATATTAAATAAAACTTTCTTTTATCGGTTTTGTGATTAGTTTTTAGGCAAAAACGTTAAATTGTTCCTTAATTTTGAACGTTCCAAAAGTAACAAAATGTAAAATAATTATAGTGGTACTATTAATGCAACCTGAAAATTTGAGAAAAAGTTCAAGTACTGTATATCTATGCCCAAAAAAAACTGATTCACATTTTTGGATATTTGAAAGTTTTAATATCTGTTTCTTAATTATGAACGGTACTGTATAGTAAAAATCAGGCTTTTTGATGAGTCGTGAATATTATGGAAGGTACTTTGTTGAAAAATATACACTTTACAATACGTTTTCTTTGTGATATAAATACTATAGAGTAACAAAATTCATTAAAAGGTTAACTTACTATAATCAACAAACTTTCATTGAAGCATAATGTCTAATGACACAACTTGATTGAATTTTCAACAGAAAAATCGAATCATATGCATTTGAACACAAATATACAAATCATATATCAACAAATTGGACATGAGTCATCATTTCACTCTTACATAACACTTATTTTTCACTTTCATTTACCAAGTATGACAACTGTTTAACTCACTCATTACTTTTTCTAAAATCAAACTTGAAAGTCCAAAAAAGTAAAATATTTTCCTTACCTACATGGTGACAAGGCACACGAGCAGTGGTGTAGAGAAATCAGCCAAAAAAAGTTTATTCAAAACAACCTAAAATTTGAAGGACATTTTAATATTCTGTTTCATCACCGAGAATGGAGGAATAAAATATTTTTGCTGTGATCAAAGCATTATTAATGCTTGGAATTATACAGCGGATAAATTAAACGTTTTCAAACCATTTGGTTCTTTTTCAACGTACCTTTATAAATAAGCTTATTCAAGAGTAGAAAATTACTGTAGTAGAAACTTTTCCTAAATCAATGTATAGAAAATTCACATTCCCTATGGAGGCCACTTGTCTGTTTCGGTTCTCCAATACATACAGTAGGAACCTTTTGGGATTCGTATTGTTTGTCATCTGGAAACTCTTGGTTAGTTACAATTCATCCTGCGGGAATGCGTTGACCATTGGATCTTAAAACTCTTCCTCTAGGTGTCTTTATATGTATATTTCATGACACAAGAATCAGAAAAAAACCTATGTTATATTTCTAAAGAGTGAAAAACGCTGATGTTTGAGTAGGGAGAACATCTTTAAAGGAAATGCCTAGTTATGTAAAGTGTCAAAAGTGAGAGTTTTAGCAGTTCATGTGGAAGCAGGGTTTGTCAATTCCAACTACTAGAGAACGTTATTTGAAATAAGGATTCAGTGATCGCTGGATATAATATAAATAAATCACACATACATAGCAAATAAAGTGAAGTCGAACACAATACTCAAAAAACCCTTTCTTCGCAGGTAATGTAACGGATGCTTTTCAATGCAAATATATTTAGAAGGACTACATTTCAAAGTTCTGTGTAAATCTAATCGTAAGTTTTTTGTATTTATATCAAGTATGCATTATGTTTGCCACACCATGTATAAAAAATTTTTCTATTCTAATATTATGTATGTATAACACCGTAGCCCACTTTGCCTCTGCAACATGATCTTTTTAGGATGACCTCGTCAGAACTTGTTATATCACATGGAAAAGTTCATCAAAAGGATAGCATATGACCACTGTTTGATATTTTATAAGATTTATTAGAAAAAATGACCTGTACTAATATGTGTGGAGTAAGATGTACTTTACTATTAAAATCGTCTAAGAAGCCAGTGATAAAAGGTTAAGCCATAAAAATAGGAATCGATAATTTATCAAAATACATTTTTACAAGCAGAAAGTCAAACATTTGTTATAAGACCAACCTTCATTTTTTTGAAAGGGAATCTGACGTCCTCGCTAGAAATTCTACCCAACACAGTTGCTGGAAACTCGTAAATGGAATAAGTCTAAACAACAACTGAGGGCCTCTCTAGCTTGTGGTCTGATTCTAGGCGATAAGATCTCATTTTTTGTTGTAGCTGTTTGGAGAGATGTGAGGCCCTGAAGACAAAGGCTATAATCATAAACTTAGCATATGAACACTTTACATTTATTTCTAATTTGTTCATCATTTTGATTACAGTCCTGCAAACATGTGGCTATTGCAACACAAAGAAAAGTGTTTATAAATTTAGGGTTAATTAAAAACAAGAACTCTGTGAATGGGCATCGTTATGCATGCATGGTAGAGAAACGAACAAAGAAATGCAGGTTCTACTTTTCTGTAGTATATATATATATATATATATACGTATATCGATATATACAGTAATAAGCAAAATTATTAAATAGATCATATTTTTTGTCATTACTTAAGTATGGGTCCACAATTTCTCTTTATATTCCGTTAGTGCTATTTCATGTAGTATTTTAGTCGTATGTGGAAAGGAAAGGTAACAATTCAGCGTTGAAATCGTTTTATCAATTAAAAAAATATGACCATATGAAAGGTTTTGGATACATTTATCAACTATTTTGTTTCGAATCCACTTTTTTCTCAACTGTCTCTAATTGTTTTTTTCGTTGTGCATGAGTTTTTTACAAACATTTAATGGAAATTTTTCCCGTTTCTTCTTCCAGAACTCTTTTCATTTATTGATATTTTGTGTGTTCCGCTTGTGGACTTTAATCCTCAAAGTTTTCCACAAATTCTAATTTGAATTTAAGTCGAGAGACTGACTGTGCCAATTGAGAATGTAATTTTCATTATTTTAAAGGCACTCGTATGTTAGCTTGGCAGTATGTTTGGGATCATTGTATGTTTGAAATACGAATTCGTGTCCATGTTCAAGCAAAACTGCAGATTTCCGATAATTTTTCGCAGAAGGTCGCTGTACATTTGACCATTCATATTACCTTTGATAATTTCTAACTCACCAGTGCAGTTCGATGAAAAACATCCCCATATCATGATGGAACCACCTCTGAATTTCAGTGTTGGGATGGTATTCTGATCATTATGAGCTGTGCCATTTTTCCGCCAAACCCACGCTGCTCTGTTGCTTCTGAAGTTTTCGATTTTGGTCGTATATGACCACAGCATCTTTTCCCAAAACATGTTGCTTTTCTCTTTATAGGTTTCAACAAAATTCAAACAGCCTTTGATATACTTATGTTTCAGTAATGACACTTTCTTAGGGGATCTTGAGTTGAAATTAGTACAATTTAGATCTCTACTAATAGTGTTTATGCTTATTTTAATCCTAGCTCCTTTAAAGTCATTACGAATGTTGAGCGGATTACAAAAGGGTCCTTCTGTACCTTTCTGCTTATGCACCTTAAACTACTTTCGTTTAGCTTCCTTGTTCTACCAGTTCTTGGAATGTTTGTAATTCCATCATCAAACGTCTAATACTTTCTGAAGATGTTTCCTACGCTATTTAGTTGTAAATCCATTTCGTTTTCATATTTTTCGATAAACTGGATATATTTCTGACGTTCAATGATTATATTACGCTTATCTGTGGATGATTCATTAGTTTGTCATTAGTTTGCAGGAATCAAGAAGGCAAATATAACATGGAACTATTGTGTAATGATCGTGCATATCTGTGATTGGTCGGTGATAACTTTTGTATTATTTATGGGACATATAAACATTTGATGACGTTCAAAATTTTGTATTTTGAAAAAGAAAAGGACAATAGTACTATGTAATCAATACTTTTGCCTACGATAATTTTTTTGTCGATAAAGAAATTTCAACACTGACTTCTGAATTTTTCTTTCCACTTACGACTTAAGACACTACGTGAAATAATACTGACCGAATATCAGTTAAAATTGTGAATCTAAACTAAAGTTATGACAAAATATGTGATGTATACAATACTTTTTGCGCGTCACCGTATGTATATACGAAATCTGTCTTTTCCGATATCTGATGGGCTATAAAAGAAGGTAAACATACGTAACATAATAATTTTATCAACCAAACTGGGGTAGGGTCTTACTTATTTCACAACATAATCATCAAAACGAATACAGCCTGATTGTGCAAGGTACCGGCAGTTGAACATGGCCACTGCGATCGATGCTCCTAACAAATGCGTTTCGAAAACTAATCTGTTTTCTGCGAGCAGGAGGACGTAGTACTGCAGAATGTGCAGAGTGTACGGTGAAAACTCTGTAAGTGAGGGTAATGTGCGAAAGTAGTGCTAAAACTTCAAAGCAATGCTAACCGACGTGCGTGAAAAAGGTGGATATCGGTTCATACATCTTCGTAATTTCTACATCATTCCTATGTAGAAATTTATGAGATTTAGAACTGGGAAAATTCATGACATTTATCACGTGAAACACATGTCTTGAATAGAACACTGAACACTGTACAAGACTGAATTGGTAATAAAGGACTATTTGACTAAAAAATATTTGTGAACTGAGTGTCCGGTGTAATACGAAGTACCTAGGTTGTCGGAGGTGACAAACTCATTTGTCACAAAAGTCCCTTAATAGATCACATGGATTCAAATTTTTTGTACACTGTAATCTTTTGGAAGATGATGAAGGGCAATCACTTATGATCTACTGTAGATCAAAAAATATGAGCTCTAAAAAATGCACTGTAACACTCATTTTTGTTTCCTCATTTCCGCCATCACGTCCCTCATTCTTGTATGCACATTCTTCATTTCTCAAGACATTGCGTCCATCACATCCTAAGATATATTTCCACTGTTGCCTATTATTATAATATCACTGAGAGAACAAGGATACAGCTAACTCTTCTCGAGCATATTATGAATTGTCATCGTCAATTTAAAGCAGCTGTTGTATTTATTAGTAACTTCAATGTTCATTATGCTAACTTACCGCCGTAACATTCTCTTGCTGATCGACATGGACGCATGTAACGGCTCTCAAAATCTGTCTGGATGACTACAGTTAAATGTCTTGCTCTCAACCCTTTACTGGCGAAATTATTTTAAGCAAGTGTAACAATCTCCGTCACGAAAATTAATTGCAACAACGCGATGAAAATGTTTATATTCACTGAGATATTAAATATGTTTGCAACCCTAGAGCAAAACTAGACAAGAAAGGCACTATCGAGATACGTTGAATTGTGAAATTATATTCTTATATATAAGAAGTTTTGGAAGTTTCGACGAATTCATCTGCCACGGCATTAGAATGATATGACGAGCAATCGATTGGCCATTGTTTGCACGTGTGTCAACTAACATTCCTAAAATCTAAGTTACCAGGTCCAGGGCTTATTTTTAAAAATATTCTTGTCAGTGATGTTCACATGGATGAACTCGATATCATTCATTAAAACGTTATCAACTTCCACAAGTTTAACAAGCGAAGCTGATGAAAAGAGCAACCAGTTAAACCCGTCCCATATGGCATGCCTCTGTACCAAAGTCTTTAGCCTGAGCTGGTAACATACCGGGTAGGCTGAAAAAACTGAACTAACCCTAAATCTAAATTCTGCTCTATGTACCTCATAAACTCTTTCACCAAAGTGAGCAAAATTTCCAGACAAAAAATACTGGTCTAATATTTAATGTTATTCACTATAACCGACATCTGCAGCGATGAGATGATGGCTTCGAGACGGCCCTGAGGGTTTTGCAGGTCTTGACAAAGTAGTCCGTGCTCACTCCCGTAGTCCAGGATTCTTATCACCTTCTTTGCAAATAGATTCCTTCTCACAATACTCATAGAGTACGAATGTTTGAATGAAATCAGGAGCTGAACCTTTTCAATACAAGTAGCGAAGAGTTTCTCCAGAAATATTTTCCTTCCTCTATAAGTTGTCATCCGAGTATGGGGAATTGAATTAAGATATGGAAATAAAAAATAACATGTGACGAATCTTACCAGTTGTATTCAAAGTTGATTTGTGAAAAACTGCACCCATGTATCTGAACGAAATCGTTGGTTCATGGAGGCTGTTGTGGAGGGCTTCCTGCGAAGCAGCTGGGTTGCCTTCATCTGTTCCACCTTCCTGAAACTTGTTTGAATAATTTTTTTACATTTTTTGATCAGTAGCAACCATACCTTGTATTTCCAGACCTGGCAATGCTTTTTACGAGACCACAAACTACGCCTGTCTTTCCAGGGCCTTGAAAGAATTGTTTTCAACCTGATTAAATTGACCTTTAAGTCAACACTTATCGAACTTCTAACGTCTTTATGGATCGAAAAATCCTTAATTTACTGACTTCCAAGACTTGAAATTTCCACGATTAGATATGACCAATTTCAAATTATTATAAAGATAAATGTATTAAAAAATAACGACTAATTATTGTGTATCAAATGAATGTTTTCATAAATATTAACAGAACTTCTGTTGTGTGTTTTATCTACCGATACCATAGTTGTGTTGGAGAAAAAGTCAAATAACTGGAAAAATCGGCGTATTTACAAATATAATGCACAGTGGTTCTTCATCTCTCTCTGTCTCTCTCTCTCTCTCTATCATTTTCTCTATCTAGAATAGAATAGAATGAGGCTATAGGAACGAACCTTCGGGCCCATTCTTGGGTCGGATAATTACTTCGATAATTATTCGGTTGTTTACCCAAGTCCCATGCCGTATTTCTAGCCGCGTCAACCATGTCGGCAGCGGGATTCGAACCCGGGTCTTTCCGCTCGCAAGCAGATTCGCTCACCAGTCGACCAAGCTGGTGATCTGTCGACCTCGCTGGTGATCTCTCTCTGCTCCTTTCTCTCTCCAACATTATATGTGTGTTATTGGTAAATAAGATACGGAATGGAAGTTCTGTATGTATTCATGGAAAATATTCAGGTTCTGATAGTACCAGGATTGAAATTGAAAAAAAATTATTTCATAGATCCTTAATTTTATCGCTTCTAAACCACGGAATTTTCACGGGTATTATCTAGGTCATGTTGTTGGTAGATAAGATACATAGAATGAAAGGTCTGCCTATTAGCATGAATAATATTCATTTAAAACACAATAACTCATCATAAATCTTTAATATATTCATAGCTATGATAATTTCAAATCAGTCAAATCAAAACCGTAGAATTTCTATTGAAACTATCTGGTTTTAATATATCCTGGCACCTTTTGGTATTCACACAAATAATGCTTATAATACATCTACACCCGTTCTGAATTCAATTCAATAATTTTTCTTCAGTTTCAGATTTTAAGAAGTGAGACGGACACACACAGGTACAGAGAAAGAGATAGATAGGGAGAAAGACGAGATGGAAATACACTGTCTATTATATAAGTAAATGTGCAAAGTGTATTTTCCTGAGTGTAATTTGTGTGATAATCTTAAAAATGCGATCCATTTTACTCCATCGGGTCAGAATTTTGTACCATTGCAATTTAAGCGGTTGTGGCGATATAGAAATCATGATCGACTATTAATTGTGAATTGGTTGATTTATGACGAGTCATTTTCTATGTCTAAAAAGACGTAAATCTTGGTTTCAAATCCATGGTTTTTCTGCATGCTGCTTCCTTCCCGTTATTTCTAATCAATACTTGGACATGACATTCATAAACAAATGAAAAGATATCACATTATCAACTTCGGAGGGTCCTAACCCTCATCATGATATAATTAAAACGTTTCCATTCTTGATGACAGACGTGAGAAAGGATAGTACACAAACACAAAAAGATTAAACATGTTATTTTAATGGTCAGAAAGTCAATAATGGCAGCTGTCCACTGCATTATAGTAGATGTACCACCAATATTATACCCTATTAAAACTGATTAATCGTAGGGTAGTGTGGGGGCAAGTCGGACATGGGGGCGACCCGTACAGTCGCAATTGACAAAAAACAAATGGCGGTATGATGACGTCACGCACGCTGAGGATGAAGAAGATCCATCCAAACAGTCCGCCATATTTGTTGACGGCGCTGCTCCGCCGCTGTTCGTGCGAGGTGAGAATTCTTCTTTTTGTTGGTTGCCATGTAGTTTTTTTGTTACCAATATAGTGTCCCGAGTGCGTGAATATATGGCGATTATTTTAGCTATACATTGAATAGTGATAAGTGCCATATTAACGTGATTTCGAGTGCTAAAAGTGATGAAGCCGTCGAAAGTGTTGCCATGAGAAGTGCTTTAAGAAAAGCTTGTTGTGGGGTGCGACCCGTACGGGAGCGGCTGTCGCCCCCGAACTTTTAAATGTACGGCTCGCCCCCGATTGCTTAATTTGTTTATTGTTTTAATATCTTTTATTTTACAATACCTAATCACAAATATTCTTTTCCAGTCTACTCTCAACCCTCATCCACCGTCATGCCTCGCAAATTTGTCTCCCAGGGGAAGCTCACAGTTGACAGGACGGCCCTAGAAGAGGCTTTTAAGCACCGGGTAGAGACTGGTTGCAGCATAAGGGCTGCATGCAAGCAGTTTGATGTTAAAGTGATGACCTTGCAGGTAAATTAATGTGAAATAATTATTTATTGTTTTAATCAAACTTGATACAAATCGATTCAACAACTTTATTTTGGG
>VCRD01002882.1:0-37934 GCA_006783055.1 Trinorchestia longiramus | reverse complement strand
TTTATGTAATTACATGCTAAAGCTACATGCTACCTGCTAAAACAAAAGTATTGTATGGGCATTCAATAACATTTTTCAGGGGGAAATATGCACCCGTATGGGTCGCCCCCATATACTGTACAGGTCGCCCCCGTATAGGGGGCGACCCGTCCGAAATACCTTTTTTTTAAGAAATTTAAAAAAATACTATCTTAACTAGGAAAGCCACTTGGGTGGATGCCATAGTTAACACAATATTTGAAGTTGATTTTGTACCCATTGCAGTTGCTCTGACATCGAAACCTGAATTTTGGCAAATATAATGCCACTAGTAGTACGACTTGCCCCCACATCACCCTATTTCTAACTGCTAAATAGTTAGGTTCGATACAAAACAATCAAACTCAATGAAACCTACCCATTGAAAATATGAGAAATTCCCGATCGCTGGTTTCATTTTACTTTCAAATGATATCAACCTTAGCACTTGCCATTGATCTGAAAATTCAGCACTGGTGGCGAAAGTACGAAAAATTAACGATCTCAAATAACACCTTAAACAATACCAGCTATTTTCTTCCCACTACAATGCCAAAAAACTTAGTCGCATTTCCCACAAGTGATTGGCTACTTCGATTCACGGTGCAGCACATCTTGCCTGCTTTATAAGCCACCTAGGTGCTATAATACAACTATACACAAAAATAATTTCCTCAACGCATACGTCTTCACTGGCAACATCCAACTAATCTTAATTTACCTCACAATGGCCCGAGGAATGATATATTATTCACACTAACACATTCTATTAACCTACTTTATTGTACACTGTTTTTCACCGCAAGGCCGCCTACATGCTTGCACTCTGCTAGCACGCAGCACTGGAGTGAAGAGAAAAAAATGTAAACTGAAAACACCTCAAAGTTCAGAGGCTCAAAAACTCTGACCATGCGATAAGCTAGCGAAAACTCACGTACGAAGTTTATACTTGAACGGTCACTTCATGAGCTGCTATAGAGGAACAATCGTGAGAAGCTCAACATGAAAAGAGGAGCTAGGAGGTATGAGGGTGTGGTTAGTGCAACCAAAAAGTCATAAAAGCGGATGTAGGAAAACTGAGGGGTTTTAAAAAGTTCAGAGATAGCACATAGTGAACAAGGGGGCAAAAGAGGGCGAACAGCGACGGCGGCAGTCAACGTCAAGGTCTTACAAGAAAGCAGAAACGGAAAATCTTCTCGACGTGGAGGTGACGATGCTTTGCAATAGAAAAACAGAAACAATATACCATAACACAGAATAGCGCAGGAAAACACATGAATCTCTCGAGGCATGTACTTATGGAGGATTTTCTTATCTTTGTAGGGTGGGAGATTCTTGAGGCGTTCCTTGAAGAAGTTCCTTGGAGAATTTTCTGGAAGAAGTTCCTAGGTGAAGTTTTTAAAGAGGTTTGTGCCAATTTGGGAGAAGTTCCTGGGCAATTAGGGAGAAGTTCTTTTTAACGTGGGAGGTTGGAGTAGTTTGAAAATTCGTCATTAAATTTGAATTAACTTCTACTGTCAACTTGAAATCTACATCTACTCTAATTATCTCGTAAATTGGCGACATTGATAACGTGGAAATAATGACTAGAACACTTCAAACCAGCGGCGTCCTTTTATACCAGTATATAGTTGAAGAGCTGTCGCATTTGATCAGCCGACTGTGCCAGGCGCTCTGGAAAGCTGCGTGCTAGCATAGTGCAAGCAAATAAGCGGACCTGCGGTGCAAACACAATGTTCAATAGAGTGGGATAATAGAATGTGTTCGTGTGAGTAGTAAACCATTCCTCTAGCCATTCTATGTGAAATTAAGATTAAGTGGACGCTACCAGTGAAGGTAGGCTATAGGATTACAGTGGTGTATGATATATTTACATAGCATTCACGTGTGTTGTTGGAGTAAAGATTCAGTTATATTTGTCAATGAAAAACAGTGTTAAACTTTTTTCACTCTGTTTTATTCTGGTCTATGAGAAAAGTATTAGCATTTGAAAAGCACAGTTCATTATTCAAGTTGTTTTAAATACTAACATTTGCTATTTTACCATTTGAAATATATTTCCTTCTGACATTTGCTTCATTATTTGTAGGCAAATGAATGGATTAATTTGCTGTAAAGAATCTTGATGGCTTAAAATTTCTTTTGCTCGCTAATGTTCTCTTCTGTGAACCACATACAAATAACTATAGCTTCTGGTAATTTTTCCTGCAATTTTTCGCACTGAGTCCAGTTTTGTGTTGATTATGTGCTTAGAGGTATTGTGTTATATTGGAATAACATGTATACTTGTTTTCATTCTTTCAATTTCTTTTTGTGTTGAAGAAACGTTTTCTCACATTGTGCACGTTACTTACTTTGTATATCATATTGAATGTTATTTTGCTAAACCTCCCATATGTGTTGGTGAAAATAAGGAAATGTTCTTTGTTCTAAGTCAAACTCCAGCAACCAATCGAACACTGGACATTTAGCTACTCTTTTGTCACGAAAATATTATTTGTTATAATAAATAGGGACTTTTGAGACTTAACACTTTAATACTATACAGAAAAAAATGGTTACACTATAACGATAAAGTTTAGGATCAAAAGATCACTGGCGAACAAGGCGAGCGTACTATCAGTTACTTGGCTGATCACTGCAAGTCGAAACTTGTAAATTTATAAGCCTACCTGCTGAGTCTACAAGAGGAACAGAGGACGCTCTGAAGAAAAAAATGATGCAAAAATAATCAAGGAATGATTTTCTGCCAATGATCAATTAAATTATACTTGAAAGATGCAAAAGAAAATTATCACTGAAGAAGCGAAGCATATTATAGGGATTGTCTGCAGTTGAGAACACAACCAAAGATCGACTTCATATTATTGGTCAAAGGGAGTTACATGGAAAAGGGAAGCCAAACGAGAGACGAGATTAACCTTGTATGAAACGCTAGGGACGCTGAGAGTAGAGAGGACTTGAAAGTAGATTTGACATGGGAAGCAGGGAGATTTGTTTGTTGCCACGTAGGTTAACTTTGACACCTTGTGAACGGGCAGGGCAAATGTTAGTTTGATTCATCGCAAATTTGATTAAAACCCTGATGCTGAAGGGCGGCAGCAGATCCTACATGTACACTAACCGTTCGCATTGAGGAAATTTGGAAAACAATTTAATAATTTTATCAGCATCTAGGTAGCTCATAGTGCAGGGAAACATGCCGTGCCGAGGGAATGCGAACTAAGTTTATAATCACAGGAATGGAAGGAAGACAGCGGGTTTTGTGTTAAGGTGGTACTTACAAGTGCTAAGTTTTCATATTCTCGTCATCAGTTCCGAATTACCAGTGTAACTGACAAGTGCTATCTATGGTTGATGTTAATTCAAGTTCAAATGTGGTCAGCGACCGAGAAATTTTTTCGTATTTTTAATGAGAAAGTTTTTCATTGAGTTGTGATCGTTCAGTGTCGAACCTAACTATTCAGTAGTTAAATATACGAGGAATTAGTTTTATAGGGTATAGTCTCAAATATTAATGGCTATAATTCTAGCTTTGTATTCAACTTCTCTAACAAATTAGGACGTTGAATTTGTCTGCTGTAATACGGTAGACTACCGCCTTTAATCCATTTTTTTAACTGTTTGAATAAATTTTTTTAATCTCTCTGTCTTTGTTTAACATAATTTTTCACTTCTAAAATAGGGAATGAGAAACTATAAATTATTTTGTGTGGAGGTTTGGAATCCTTCGTAGGCGATCATGTCATGTTTTTCTTTTCCTTTAGCTTTACAATGTTATTTAAAACAGCTGATGGAACGTAACGAAAATAACGGAAACTAGAAGAAGAAAAAGCATCCTGAAAAACCATGCACTAGAAGCATGATCAATGTGTATTTTTTTTAGTGAGAAATAACTCGATCTCAATTAATTGAAACAATACAGACAAATATTTATATTATCTCCCCACACTAAGCAATACACAAACTCGTCAAAAAAAGTTGTATTCACGAGCTAAACTGAACATAATCAATTCAATAATTTAGAGCTGGTAATGCTAATATTCGTTTACCCATAGGTTTATCCAAATATTCGTGAGAATACATTATGTTGCTATTCATGACAACAATATGTGTAGATGAAACATAATCATCAAGCCGATCAAATATCATATCATCAAATTGAACAAAATCGACTAAATCGACTGTAGATTTGACAGGGTTTCACAAATTTCCTTATTCATTTTATATACAATAAATTTTTAATGATATTCAGGCTGTTGTAGTCACTAAATGCCAGAAAAAGAATATTCAATTTCCATGAATAACACATGTGAATATCTGTATGAGTCATGTGAATGGATTCGAGTAAAATTATTATGTCTGGAAAATTGAATTCTATACAAAAATAGTCGATCACTGAAGTTGGAATATTCATGAGAGGTCATAATGGTCCTACCACGTATCAAATAACTCGAAACTATTAGCAGCAGTGAAGATATTAGGCACCAAACAGAGAGCATAACATTAACGAGCTGATAATTAAAAAAGAAGGAAAATAAAGTAAAAGAAATAGTGATGCTAGAATAGTGATATGATATTATTTAATACTGTATTTCAAGCAAGATATGTTGTTATCGAATGCGGGGAGAAAATTGGCTTGAACAAATTGCACATTATCTACTGTGTGTACAAATAATCTAATAATAAGAATGACCATCATGTGTTTACATATTTATTTATATATTTATTTATGTTTTGTGTCACTTTCAAAAAAATTAGAGAGGTCCAGTGCCTTATATACTCGAGTCCGTATCTTGGATACCGAGTTCGGTGCACGGATACAGCAATTAAAGAAACTGATGTTCAAGGAAATTTGGCAGCTGATTTTTTTCACTAGGAATTTTGTCATTAAAGAAATACTCAATTAAAACATTTGTTATTTGTAAATATGTTTAAAACTAAATGTATTATATTGCGTACTTATATGTAATTTTCTTTAATATCTTTCCAACAGTGTTTGCCATCATTTTTGATGGTAAGGGTACACTAAACTATCTAATGCTAATACGATCTGAATCTAATATAATACTAAGAATGACCGTCGGGTGTTTATATATATATTTATTATATATTTGTTAATAAGTTTCGTGTCTCGCTCTTATGAATAGATAAGAAGAAATTAGCACTCGTGGTCTTGGTTTCAGTTCACGAGTAAATTAATACACTCATTTTCGCTGCACAAATGCACTAAAATAAGTCACTTTTAAAAAAATTATAGAGATCCAGAGCCTTATATACTCTCGAGTCCATATCGTGGAGACCGAGTTCGGCGGGGTATTGTATATTACAATATACATACACAAGCTAGTAGTTGCTTTCAGTAATGCTGAATTTCTGTATCTAGGAAATGACACGAATGGCTATATCTACTTTTATTGCAGCTCAAAAATACTGTATTCCAAGTGTTTATTACTGTCATAAGAAAAATAAGTGACCTTTGAAATAAGCTTAAGCATGGAAAATCCACTGTAATTTTATTTAATATCTTTCCAACTGTATTTGCCATAGTTTTTGGTGGCACGAGTACATTAGTATTAGAATAAAGTTCAACTGTACACAGACTTACACGAAAAAATGTTCCCATGGTATATAACATTTGTTAAATAAATTTCTACATTTTATTGTTTGGTGTAATTTTGGAATTTGTCGAACAGTAGTTGAATTCACGTGAAAGTAATTTAATTCTATTCGATTTTAGATTGTTTAAATTTTCAAGAGCTGCAAGACAAGGAAAAGATGCGCAGTAATCTGTCAACACAATTTAATAAATGAAACTCTGAAGAACGAATAAGAACATATTTTATTCCGAGCCGCCTGTCACGCATGTCTGAAGCATATAAAAAGCACGTGTCTGAAATCGCGCCCGCTTTAATTAATTCATTATTTGCTGTCCAGGACGTTGAGTTCAGGAAGATTTCAATTACAAAACTGCTATATATACGGCAGTGAAGAGAAACAGGACTCACGGTCTTGATCATCTCCTTCTCAGTACGGTTGTGAGACAGAGACAGTTGCTTGACACAGATACTCGGTTTGAAGATTCAATTTGATTTCATCGGCATCACTCCTTCGAAACACGAAGCAACATGAAGGTAAAGTTCTCTCCTCTTTCTTTAAATCTAAAAGTACAACTTAGCAGTTACAACATTTTCAATGTAGTAGCAGGAGCAAAGAGATCAAGAAATGTTTGTTAAGAGAGAGATTATTATCAATATGGCACAGAAGAGGCGAAAATTTGAATATGAAATGACCCAAAAACTTTTGTATAATACGTCGCTTTATACCCAATTGACGGTACATGTAAATACAATGAAAACTAAACATAAATTCAATATAAAATGAATCCCAGAGGCACACACATGCATAAAGGCTACAGTTGTTTATATTTTCTATCATGTCAATGCAATTTAGAAAATCTGACACTATTTCTACTAATTATTGTTTTCTGTTGACAGCTACAGTTCTTGCTGCTGGCGTGCCTCGCCGTCATGGCGGTGAGTTTGAATTCAAGTTCTGAACTCGTGAAATTAAGAAGACTTGCCAATTTACGTGGTTTCTTTCTTTTCATTGATTGAAATCATGTTAGTGTTGATTTAACATATGAAATACGGTATAACTTATTTTACTGATATCATACAAAATATTTTAAGTATTTTTAAAATGAGTTTGCACGCATTAAATTCCTCGATTAGTGTTCATTGAAACATGAATCTGATATTATATACTGAATTAACCGGCACTACATCTTCATCTTATCATTTCAGGTGAGCTTCCCTTCCTTAGGTGAGTTGCGCAATTATTTATTTGAAATACAATTGTTTTCTACAACTGAAGTTATGGATTAAATTTATTCGTACATTAATTGTTGGGTAAAAATATGTGAGAAACTCATTTTTTGTAATATTTTTACTTCTGATCTGATGAATTACACTGAATGTAGAATTTGATGAACTTTGCAAACAGGTTCAGGAAAGGAAATTCTTATCTTTAAGCAGCGTTTATTCTTCAATCAGGCTTGCAATCAAAAATCTCCTCTGCACAACAGGAAAAATAACTTGCTTTATGTTTAAAGGAAATTATTTCAATTGTTGGTAGAGGAACCCAATATTCCTGTGGTGATTGCAATGAACTGATGTTAGTGGAAATCCGTAGGCGTCGCTTGAGAATAACTTATCATTTTTCAAACGTTTATTTCATCAACATTTTTAGTGCAACATGGATATATTTACTTCCGTGCATTGAATACCTTCCCGAAACTTTTCTCCGAGCTTTTGAGCGAACAACATCATCTGATTTGCAGAATGTGAGACGAGAAATTTATTGTGTTGCTTTTTTCACCGTCATTAAATTTATGAAACAGTCGTACCCAGACTAATGCTGAAAAAATTCAAGACAAACAGCAATAAGGTTTTGAAATTCCATATAAAACAGTGATAAGGCTGTATGATTTTAGCACAATATATTAGTTCAATATGACATAAATTCTAAGACACAAGTCCAACAATTTATAAGGAACTCACACACAGCCGCCCATAAATTTATTTTGTCACCGACTTAGACAGATGGCCGATGTATGGTCATTAAACTTCACTAGATTTTAAAAAATTTCTCTAAACGTACATAAAAAATTTTTTCGTCTTATTCAGAATTTTTGATCGTGAAATTGAAAGGAGACACTTATATGTACAGTATTACAATACATTTCCGGAAGCTAAAAAAAATGTTCGAAATAAAATCGATCAAACTGGCAATTTTTTCCCCCAAACTTACTGCAATACACAATATCATTTGGATTTTTGATGAAATACCATGCATCATTGATTAAAAATTGTTTGAAATTTTAATAATCTCTTTTGTTCGAATTTTAAAAATAATATTGCGACTTTTCATTTGTTCTTTTCGAATTTGTTCTTTTCGACTTATATTTGAAATATTACATGGATAAAAGGATTGACACAAATATTCAGTTTATGGTTTACTTTTCTGCTTGGGAAGATAACATGAATTATGGTGACCATAAATTGAAACACTGTAGTATTAATGTAAAGAGTAGCGTCTGTGAGTTACAACAGTATGGTTAAATTTCTCTCAATGAAAATTTTCCATTAGGAGGTCACACATTTAAGTTCGAGTAATTTCCATTGGGATTTGAAACAGGTTTTCAATTACTATTTCCGTAGCAAAATGTTACCTTGTAGCACACACCAACAACGTATAGAAGTAAAGCTATTATCGCCGTTGGATGCTGTCAGAAAATAGGCACGAGTTAGGAAGCAATAGCTGTACTAGGGTTTAAGTCAGTAGGGATTTAGTTTTCATTGGATTTTATTAACTAATATTTCATAAAAAATGTCGTAACAGAAGTGCCACTATATCGGTCAATTTTATCTCATCCATCACTTAAGACCAAGAATTTTAACGCTTCAAAATGCTACAACAAATTTATTTCTGTTTCTACGGGCATTTCAACTTCTTGTATATAACACATTTTGGTTTACTAAATAATCATCTCCTGTAATACTGATTATGTTGAAGAGCATCATGATGCGCATGCATTCATTATTTGTCCTTATGGTATACTAAATTATAAAGAATTTGTGTAGAAAGTTATCCTACCATGACACATTCTCTTTGATTTGAACATTCTCAAAATCTTCTATGAGGAACGAAAAAATGTCGTGAAATCAAACACTGTCAACCAAACATTTTTCTCGTAAAATTTAGCACTGCATGTGCAGTCCAACACAGCATATATGTTGAAACGCCTAGCAGCCGCAATAATGGATTTGCCTCTATTGAAACATTATTACCAGTGCTCTATTTTTTGTTGTCGCTTCTTACACAACATTTGGAGTACATGCAAATAAAAAATATGTAAAAGTAGGATGACTAAATAAATAAGTACATTTCTGATAAGTCAAAAATAATAAATGTATGGTAACCACAATTTCTTTTATAATAATTACCATGTTTAGAGATGATTACTATACGCGCCCAATACTTGTTAACTATCATATACTAGATAGTTCTCGTGAAATTTTCACAGTTTGGATTAGATTACTTTGAAATTATTAAAATGACATATGTATTAAAGATTTACGACGAAAAATTGTGTTCTAAAGTAATATTTTTCATGAGTGTTTACAGAACTTCTGTTCTGAATCTTATCTATCGATAACATGGCCTAAATAGTACCAGTGGAAAATTGACAGGGTAAATAGAAAAAAATTAGGGACCTATGAAATAAAATATATTTTCAGTTTCACTCGTGCTACTATCAAATCCTGAATATTTTTCATGAACATATACAGGATTTCCATTCTGTTTCTTATCTACCGACAACATGGCCTAAGTACATGTAGTACTCGTGGAAATTCTACAGTTTAAAAGGGATAAAGTAATGGATCTATGAAATAAAATACATTTTTCAGTTTTACCCGAGGTGCTATCAGGATCAGAATATTCTTTCATGAATATATACAAAACTTTCATGACCGATAAAATGACCGTGTAGGACAAGAAGGGTAAGAACGGGTAAAAATGGCTATTTTATAACATCCCAGCACCATTGATATCCATAATACGATGCGTATTATACACACATCCTGGTTCGGATTTCAGTTCAATCATTTTTCTTTAGTAATACATAGAAAGGGATGGGACAGACACACGCCGGTAAATAGAAAGAGAAAGCAAGAAAAAGAGATAGAGAGATCGGGAAATGGAGATACATAGTCTATTATATAGCATTTACATTTATTTATGATTACATTTTAATTTGTAAGTAGATTAGATGTATTCAAGTCTTGGTTGTGTCAAGGTTGCCCTTGCTCTTAATTGGTTAGATTAAAAACCCATAATTGTAACGTTTGTCCTGGTTGCATCACTCAAGGCAGACTTTATCTCGATCCTAGTATTTGGCTTAGCTCGTTTTTGCAGGAAATCTGTCATTGTGGACTACTGCCATTAAGACATTAAATTTTAACTCGACACAGTCCTGTTGTTTAAATAAAAAGCTGATCTATATTATTACTCAACAACAATTTTCTTTTCATAAGTCGCTGAAATGTTGAATTTGATATATCTATGTATAAACTCACCTACTCCGGCTCCAAGACCATCCTCGTCTCCCACGAAACGCTAATGAGCAGAGTAGAAGTGCGTGGTATACTCGTAGGAGGCCACTATTCCAGATGGATTCAAAACTTGCTCACTAATTGCACTCAACGAGTGATGATCCATGATACATTCAGTGATTTGACGCATCATAAGTCCACCAAGGAAGCATTTCATGACCGTTTCTCTTTATCATCTACATCAACGACCTTGACGTCAGAATCATCAGTAAAATTAACAAATTCACTGATGACACAAAACTTTGACGCATAGTTTTTCCTGAAAGATACAGAATGACAGTTCAAACAGACCTTAACCATGTCCCATAATGTATCGAAACCTAGTAAATGAGCTCCAACATTGATAAGTATTCAGAAATGCACGTTGGTGCTAATAACCTGCATTCACAACACACGATGAATGACCCACCAAATGAAAGAGTACAGCATTAAAAATACATTGGTATCATTGCCACTGAAAACCTCAAGTATGACCAACAACTAATAGGAGTCACAATTCCTTAGAAATAGAATAAAATAAAGTGAGGCAGTAGGAACAAGCCGTTTTGGCCACTTTGGGTTGATACCCAAATCAAATGCCGTCTAAAGTAAAGGCATAGATCAAGCACGTACACGATAATCAGGTAAGTCAATTCAGTTACGTACACGTATTTCACTCACTCACGCACAGGCATTTCAGTCACGTGCTTCTATCACAATAATACACTGGCCCAGGGAGTTGGGACATAGAATTAGTACGTTACGGCATGGGACTTCGGTGTTGAATCAAGAATGGGCCAAACGGCTCGTTCCTATTGCCATATTCTATTCTAATACTGGGAGGCTATTAGTCCAATACTTGTCAATACAGTTTTTGAATGTGTTCACAGTACCAGCTGGAACGATGTTTTCGGGCAACTGGTTCCAAGTTGCTGAAACTTTAAATGTTTTTGTTACTCGCTTTGGTTTGATTTGTGGTTGCAGCTCTTCTTTGGTGCAGATAAGGAAACCACCACCTCTGTTGCTGTGTGACAGTTTGTCGACAATATGCAACACGTACCCTTTCAATGAAACTTCGGCTAGGAGATGTTTTTCATTGAGATATAACCATGTTTCATTGACAGCAATGATGTCGTGCGACAACATTAACGCAATAGTTTGATTTTCCAGCTTTTTTTGTATGAGACTTTGTTTGTTGCAGTCCAGTACCTTTAGCTGTCCTAGATCACAACCGATATTGTATTGTCCTATATCACAATTCAAATTCCTTGGTTTCTTTGTAAAAAATTAAATTCATTCCGAGAAACTTAATATTACTGTTCCATCTACATGTAGTCGGACCACCTATAAAATATGCAGTGCAACTGGGATCTCCTAATCTACAGAGAGACATATCCCCAAAATGGAGACATTTCAGTGCAAAGAACCAAAATGTTTCCTGAACTCAGCAATCTGAGTTACGAAAGGTGTTTAAAGCAGCCTGGGCTCATTTCAGTAGGAAAAAGAAGACTGTGAGGGCAATTCATCAAAACCTATAAATACCGTAATGCCTTTAACGATGTTACCCTAGAAGGGCTTGTCAGCGAAGACGAAATCGCGCTAACCAGAAATAACGATCATAATCCAATGATGAAAACTTTAAGACATACTTGGCTCAAAATTCTTTTCTTGTTAAAATTACTCGAGCCTGAAACCACCTGCCTGAAAATATAGTTTCTGCTGATACTGTAAACACATTGAAAACTTGTCAAAAGTAATATTGAATAAGAAACCCCCAGTATCATAAAAATGTTTCTATATCTCTAACTCCTGGGGGCTTGCACTGCGTATTAATGGCTGAAATGTCCGTGCGTGTTAAGGTGCATGCGTGTGATTGCTGCTATAAGTTTAAAAAAGGACTTGGATAACAGCCCATGAATAGACAGCTCGTTTTTATTGTCATTTACCATTCTAGTATGAGTAGAGCTAAATGCAGTTTGATATCTGTAACTAATTTTGTAGCTGTGAGTCATTTAATTCTTTTGAGAACTAAATAGTGTGTTACCCTTACTTACTTAGTCCACTTCGAACCTCAGGTGGTCCATAGGACAGCAATGAATCTCCGTCATTCAGCCCTTCTTTGTCCCATAGCTTCTACTTCTTTTATAATGAGACCATGCGCTCGCATGTCTCGCTGGATTGTCCTACGCCACGTCTCCCTTTGTCTAAAGAATCCTTCTCTTCTATTAGGTGTCCAGAGTAGAACCTGTTCAGGTAGCCTGGATGCACCCATGTGTAAGGCATGACCATAATATCTCCATCTGCTCAATCTCAGCCTCTCCACAACGTTCTGCTGCCCACTCCGTCTTTTCACCTCCACACTCACAAGCTTCTGCCATCTAATCTTCATTATTTTCCTCAGGCAGAGACTTTCAAACACTATTAATTTATTTCCACTTCCTTCAACCCTTTCCATGTCTCACAACAATATAAAATGATTGATATAACTGACTCGTTGAAAAGTTTCAATTAAGTATTCAAAGACATTCAGTGTGTAACAAACGAAAAAAAATTGTTGTGATCATAGCCTGTTTTTTACAGATCTGTTGGAAAAAGCTACATCAGGAGCACTCAGCTCGATGTCCAACCTGCACTTCAATGGGTAAGAGCAAAACTCAATATTAGTCTTGTCCTCTGAACTGAAACATTTACTACTACTAATAATTTACGTACTAATACATACACACTTTATAAATACCTACTGTAAATTTCTTATATTAGCTATGAATTTAAATTGAAAACTTAGCAAAGTCTCATTATTTTTTCAGAGAAAGAGCAATCCGGATATGCAAGAAGTGAGACGTGCAATTGTTCAAGCTCAATTATAAGTATTTTCTAATTGGTTAGTCATCATGAGAAACGAGCCAAGGTGTGATTTAACAAATCAGAGTCTTTATCCAGAAAACGCAAAATACATTACAAAATTTATTATGTTAATTATGTCAACAATATAGAGTCAATAATAAGATGAAATGTTTCATAGGAAAAACTTTCACGGCACTTATGTGTTAGAGATTATCAGGAAATATACAAATTATTGCAACTTGATGATATTACTTATAGATGTTTTACTTTCCAGGGACGCTGACGTTCTAAGTTCTGCTTTACAACGCAAAGAAAAGAAGTCTTCTCACGAACCAGCAGCCAGAAACGAAAGCAATGATGATAGACAACTCAGTATTACTGGCGATGGTATTGGCAGTACTGGAGTTAGTGGTACTACAGAAGGCTATAATAGTGAAGGCAACAGTAGTAGTGGTGAGAGCAATAGTAGTGGAGGAAACAGTGGTAGTAGTGAAAGCAAAGGTATTGGAGGAGACAGTGATAGTAGTGAAAGCAAAGGTAGTGGAGGAAACAGTGGTAGTAGTGAAAGCAAAGGTAGTGGAGGAAACAGTGGTAGTAGTGAAAGCAAAGGTAGTGGAGGAAACAGTGATAGTAGCGAAAACAAAGGTAGTAGAGGAAACAGTGATAGTAGTGAAAGCAAAGGTAGTGGAGGAAACAGTGGTAGTAGTGAAAGCAAAGGTAGTAAAGGTAACAGTGGTAGTATTGAAAGCAATGGTAGTGAAGGAAACAGTGGTAGTAGTGAAAGCAAAGGTAGTGGAGGAAACAGTGGTAGTAGTGAAAGCAAAGGTAGTGGAGGAAACAGTGGTAGTAGTGAAAGCAAAGGTAGTGGAGGAAACAGTGATAGTAGTGAAAGCAAAGGTAGTGGAGTAAACAGTGGTAGTGGTGAAAGCAAGGGTAGTGGAGGAAACAGTGGTAGTAGTGAAAGCAAAGGTAGTGGAGGAAACAGTGGTAGTAGTGAAAGCAATAGTAGGGGAAGAAACAGTGATAGTAGTGAAAGCAATAGCAGTGGAGGAAATAGTGGCAGTTCAGAAGGCAGTAATAGCGGAGGAGACAGTGAGAGTACAGAATGCCATGGCAACGGTGAGACCATTGGTAATGCAGGAGGCAATGGCATTTGTTCTAACAGTCGTCCTCTGGGTAGCATTTTGGAGTTGTTCTTTCTCTTGTTCAGAACCATTGGTATTGCAGGAAGCATTGGTAACGCGGGAGGCAATGGGATGTGTGGAAACAATGGTAATGCAGGAGGCAATGGCCTTGGTCTAAACATTGGTAATGTAGGAGGTAACGGGATTGGAGGATACATTGGTAATGCAGTAGGTAGTATCATAGGTGGGAACACTGGTAATCCAGGAAGCAATGGCCTTGGTTTAAACATCGGTAATGCAGGAGGCAATGGCCTAGGTTTAAGCGTTGGTAATGCAGGAGGCAATGGCATTGGAGGAATGATTGGTAATGCAGGAGGCAATAGCCTTGGTTTAAACATTGGTAATGGAGGAGGTAATGCTATTGGTGGAAACAATGGTAATGCAGGAGGTAATGGCCTTGGTTTAAACATTGGTAATGCAGGAGGTAACGGCATTGGAGGAAACATTGGTAACCCATTAGGTAATGTCATAGGTGGGAACACTGGTAATGCAGGAGGCAATGGCCTTGGTTTAAGCATTGGTAATGCAGGAGGTAATGGCGTTGGTGGAATCATTGGTAATGCAGGAGGCAATGGAAACACTGGCAATTCAGGAGGCAATGGTCTTGGCTTGAACATTGGTAATGGGGGAGGCAATGGAAACACTGGTAATGCAGGAGGCAATAGCCTTGGTTTAAACATTGGTAATGGAGGAGGCAATGCCATTGGTGGAAACAATGGTTATGCAGGAGGTAATGGCCTTGGTTTAAACATTGGTAATACATTCGGCAATGCCATTGGTGGAAACATTGGTAATGCAGGAGGTAATGGAAACACTGGTAATGCTGGAGGCAATGGCCTTGGTTTAAACATTGGAAATCCAGGAGACGATGGCAGCGGTGGAAACGCTGGCAATGCAGGAGGCAATGGTCTTGGTTTAAACATTGGTATTGGAGGAGGCATTGGAAACACTGGTAGTACAATAGGCAATGGTCTTGGTTTAAAACTTGGTAATGCAGGAACCAATGGCTTTGGTTTAAATAGTGGCTCTGGGACTCGTGGAAACAATGGTCTTTTAGGTAACGTGTTGAATTTGCTTCGTCCTTTGCTTTAAGTGGCCGATTACCTTTGATTGAGTGACTGGACCTGCATAGAAATTTGATATCACAATGAACAGCCGATTGATTGGAATATTATGAATTTCCTGATGGCATGTAATACTTAGGTTTACAACCGTAGGATAGTTGGTAAAAATAATGTTTTGTTCGATAATTGGAAATGTTGCAGTTTAGCTGTTAATGATTGTTTACATGACTTGAAACATTTTATAATGTACGGAATATCCGGCTGCTATTACATATTCGGTTTCCCTGAGATGTTAAGTAATAACTCTTAATTCAAGATCTGTATTTAATGAAGAAAAAGTAAATTTTAAGTTGCATCTAGATTGAGTTTTATTACATTACAGCCTTTTTTATGTTATCTACCTCCCACAGAGGCGCAGATCGGACGACACGATCGGTTCAAAAAAGATGGAATTTATTTCAGCAAAATTGGTCAAGCAATACTTGGGTGCTTATTGACTATTACTACAGTTTGAAAAACTGCTGCTACTTCATACCAAAACACTTCAACGACAATTCAGTATGAACTTGAAACAAGAACTTCAAGTCCGGCACTATCAACAAAATTCAGAAACTCACAGTTCTCAGACATAACAGCTCACTCGGAAAATCAGTTTGATGCCACAATTACAAATGGGTTGGCCTTCATGATTAAAGAAAACAAAATTGGTAGTAAAAGAAATTCAGTATACAAATTGAAAATGCATTTATAAAATACCAACAAAGAAAGAAACTTGATTTCCAATCCTGTATATAGTACATATCCATTTTATTTCCAAATGCTTAATATTGACATCTTACGAGGAGTGATGATGTTTATCGATAAGATCTTATGAGTAGTGTTGATGCTTTAAGATAAATCCCCGTCCTCTATGCTGCAACGTGAAGTAGAAGCTCGTAGGGGTGTTTAGATGAGCGTCGGGAAGTTCTAGTCTACTACAGGCGCCCAGCGTTGCAGGTGCTGGGTATGTTTTCATCCATCAATGGTCGGGCACTAACAAACCAAGGCAGGGACGGGTATCGAACCCGTCCCGTATCGAACCCGTCCCGTATCTCAAGCCATTACATTCAACAGTCGACCAGTCACAAAGAAATGCAACACAAAATTTGAACTTCTATAATCTTCGCAGCACGGAATTTCATATTCCTCGAAGATGTTGGGAAGTAATAAAGAGTTCCAGAATAACACATTCATGTACATACCAACTACCATCACATAACGCTCCCAACACTGTACTCCACCAGGGTAACATGCAGTGCACCCAGCATGACGGTAATACTGAAACTCACCTCTGCCGCGGGTATCTTTCAAGCTGCAAGAAACGCTTGCAAAATCACAAAACTTTCGGTAGCCTGAACACAATAATAGGAAGAGCTCGAATTTAAACATACTACCACACTCTTGACACAGCAATAAAATGAATGCAGTACAGGTGAGCATACCATAATTCAAAGTACTGCTCAAAGTATAAGATAACTAAAGATCTTGGTTGGCAACGTACAAGATAACCTTCCAAAAACACAAAAAATACAAGCCATTGCGTCAACGTCGTCGTACGATATCATAACCTTGAAAATAAGATGGTTAGATCTAAATGAAACGTGTCTCCCACCAGAAGCTTCATTGAAAGGATACGTTTACCACAATAGTGAAAAATCTTCGAGCAACAAAAAGGGTGGTGGTACCATTATCCATATCAAAGAAAAAGTGTAACCACAAATTAAAACTTAATGACTAACAGAAAAAATACACATTCTACATTTCACCAACACCATCAAAGACAAATTATCAAAATTGTACTTGTGTACAAAAATCAAGCTTATGCAGAAAATGAGAATTATTAATTCTATTGTGATCTTGATAATATCTTCATTGCTCTTCACGAAACATTAATCACGAGAGGCTTCTATCTACCCTACATAAACTGATATACTCGTCAAAGTTGAGCACCCAGACATAAGCGTATTGATCTGGTAAATACAAATTTTCTACAGCGGCATGTCAATGAAAAGACAACACAAAACAATTATTTGACTCAGTCATGACGACCTTTAACCTCAAAATAATGGAATTAGAAGTTTTGGACAAGATCGGTGACAACCACATGATAGACTTCGCGTTTGATGTCCAGAATCCTAACCCAAGGAGTCAACAAAAAAACGTTCTAGAATATGAACAGGCAAACTTTGAACTGATGACAGAGAAGCTTAACAGCATCGACTACAAAGTACTGATGAGGTATGAGGTATGGTACATGATGATTAAAGAAAAAATTGTAACTGCCACAGGCCAAAAACACTCCTTAGTTTTCACAAAAAAAAATAAACGTCTAATCAAGACCATGCAACAATCATACAGAAGACTTAAACGGTACCAAATGGAACTCTATTCTCAAGAATATTTTCGTACCTGCAGGGTTGTTAAGTGAGCAATGAAATCTACATCGCGAAATAAAGAAATTAAAGTCGCAACACAAGCCAAAATTAACAACAAGAGCTTCTACAAATATATAAATGACAGACGCGTCAAAAGAGACTTTATTGGACCACTGATCGGTCCCGAGTCCTCAACTAGAACAGACAACAAAAGCAAAACCAAAATTCTTGATACATACTTCACTTTAGTGTTCACTCGCGAAGACTTATCGGAAATCCCACATCCTTTTCCTTTAAATTCTCAGGAAATTCTGACGAATGACGTATTTACAGTAGAAGAGGTAAAAAATGAGATGATCATTTTAAACCTATAGAAGTTAACTGGATCCAACAGCCTTGCTCCCAGGATATCCTTTAGTAAACATTTTCACTCGATTGCTTGAAATTAGAATTATTCCTGAGGATGAGAAGCACGCAAATGTCTCTCCAACTTTCAAAAAGGGGAACAAACCAACGCTTAATAACTATCGTTCAATAGGTCTAACATCTGTCAACAGTAAAACAATAGAAAGACTAATCAAAGAAAGTAAAACCAAACAATTTATGACCAAAGTATGAATACTGGCACTCAGCAGGAATTCCAAGAAAAACTCAACTGGCTCAATAACCTCCTCGACTTCTTTGGAGAAGTCAGCGGCGTATACTATGATACAAAAACCGTAGACCTTTTATATCTCGACTTCAAAAAGTCTTCTATAAAGTTCCCCGAAAAAGGTTATGACCATAGTGGAAGTTCATGGAATACAAAGCATCTACTCCTTATGGATACAAAACTGGTTCCCTGGTCGCATCCAACGAGTGATGATTCACAACCAAGTCAGTGATTCGATGCTTGTAACATCATGAGTCCCTCATGGAAGTGCTTTAGGCCCGTTTCTCTTCATCATTTACATCAATGATCTTGACGTCGGAATCATCTGTAAAATCAACAAATTCACCAATGACACAAAACTCTGTCACAAAGCGTTCATCAAAAGAAACAGTATAATTATCCAAATCAGACCTCAACCGTCTTCTGCAATGTACCGAAACCTTGAAAATGAGCTTCAACATAGATGGATAGTCAGTAATCCCCAATGGTGCAAATAACCGGCATTTCCAACACGCAATGAAAGATGATCCATTGAAGCAGAACAGCAAAAAAGATATCTAGGTATCATTATCACGAAAAATCTGAAACATGACAAACAAGTGGAAAAAAACATCGGAAACGGGAGCAGGATTCGTGGTTTCATCGCAAAGAACTTTGAATACAAGTGAAAGACCATAATATTGCCTCCATACAAAGCTCTAGAGCGGCCTAATTTGGAACATGTACAATTCTGGTCTTCTACCCTACAAAGGGACATAATTAAAATGAAAAATTCAATATTAAGCAACGAAAATATTTTCTGAGCGCCGCAATCTCAGCCACGAAAGACGTTTTCAACAGCTTGAATTCGTCTTTTTTGAACAATTAAAAGACTACGAGGAAAACTCATTGCGACCTTCAAATATCTCAAAGCCATAACAATGTTACTCAGGAATAATTTTTCGATAAGAGATAGTAACGTGTGAACCAGAAATAACGGCCAGAAACTGATTATAAGAAATTTCAAGACATCCCAAGCAATAAACTTTTTACCGTTAAAATTACTGTAACTTGGAAACAGCTCGCAGAAAAAACATAGTTTCTGCTGGCACTGTGAGCACATTGAAAATTCGTCTCGACAAATATTGGATTAAGAACCTATAAGCTATATGTTTCCAGAACTCCGCAATCTCAGCTACGAAAGACGTCTTCAACGCCTTGAACTTATATCCCTAGAACAAAGAAGACTGCGAGGACAACTTATTGAGACCTTTAAGTATCTCAATGGCCTTAACAATGTTACCCTGGAAGGGCTTTTCGAAAGAGACGGTAACGTACGAACCAGAAATAACGATCAAAAACTATTACTGAGAAACTTCAAGACATCTCAAGCTATGAACTTTTTTCCCGTTAAAATTGCCGCAACTTGGAACCAGCTGCCAGAAAACTTAGTTTCTGCTAGCACTGTGAACACATTCAAAAATCGTCTCGATAAATTTTGGATTACGAGCCCCCCCCCCAGTATTACATCCTACTAACTCTACGACCCTAACTCCTTAAGGCTAATGTATGATTGAGATAAATGCTCGTGACATAAACACCTCTGCGTGAGTGATATGTGTGCACATGACTAAATTGACTTACGTGGTTAAGGTGTACGTGCATAACTGATGTGTTTACTTTAGACGGCACGGGACTTCAGTATTGAACCACGAATGGGCAAAACGGCTCGTTCCTATTGCCTTATTCTATTCTATTCTATTCTATAACGTACTGATTCTATGCCCCTAACCCCTGGGACCACTGTATGATTGTCGTACATGTGTATAACAAAAATGTTCGCGAGTGAAGTGTTATACGTGAATAAATTGGCTTACGTGATAAAGGTACGTATTTGATTGATGCCTTCACTTTAAACGCATCGGGCTTAGATAGCAATGCAAGAATAGATCAACTGGTTCGTTTAATTTGCCTTATTCTATTCTTATTCTATTTTATACATAAATATGAACGTACTCCTACCGGATACTTTGCCATTCTGCCAGACAAGTGGTTTCATTCCTGAAGTCCTAATTTTGCGCGAAAAATTGAGGAATAATTTATTGCATGATTGTTTTTTAGTACGATTGTGAAATCCAAATTTATTGAAAATAATGATGCTGGGAATTTGTTAATCATGACTCAAATACAAGGAATACTGCTGAACCATTTAGTGTATTACAAAAACTCATTAATGTTCGTATATATATATATATATATATATATATATATATATATATATATATATATATATATATATATATATATATATATATATATATATATATATATATATATACACATTTATAAATAAAATAATGTTTAATGGTCCCAACACATTCAAAAATACAACTTTTAGTCTCGTATGGCTTACCTAATGTAAAATACTAGAACAGTGATTCCCAAATTGGGGTCCGTGGACTACTACAAACTAGAATTTAGGCAAATAATATTGGTTGATAATTGCCCTTTTCTAGTCCATAAAAAATTGATCCATAGAATATATAAATTACCAATTAACAGAGCGATCATTTCATTTTAAATAGCTCTTTAGAACTGGGGGACCGTGACTCGACAGGAAGTTGACTCTGGTGGTCCACGTGAAGAATGAGTTCGGGAACCACTGCTCTAGAACAGTGTTAACACGTTGCCTTCGATTGCCTGATTGGTGTAAAACTTCACTTTGTACGCATAGTCACTAGAAGGATCTGAAAAAATTACAGCACCTAACCTAAGTGGTACACATATGTACCACTTTGGAGTCAACGTGTTAAATAATATGAGAGATTACTTCAAATAATTACTCCTCTGCTAATTTGAAATCAATATTTACTGAGCCTGGAGCTACTCAAACCCATCATTCATACCATCTCGAAATCTAATTAGCGCGTGTAACAAGTGCGATGACAGTGCCTGTCGAGAAGCCTGTTTAAAATTATAGAATCTGCATGCGGATACTTTAGGACATAACAGTGCTACAAAATGCCAGTTGAAACTTTTATCGACAGAGAAAACTATGAAATTCGATGATAAATTTTTGTTTCTCATTTATGATATTAGTTAACATATGATATAGAACGGAACTTCAACAAGCCTACATATGTAATACACAGTGTACGAGTATTTCCATCTTTCTCTCTCTTTCTATTTCTCCATCTATTACTGAAGAAAAATTATAGAACTGAAATCAGAAAAGGTATACATGAATTAGAAGCATCGTATTGTGGATACCGAAGGCGCCTGCTTGCCATATAATACGATATTTTTACCCCTTTATAAGCGTTTTTCTCCTACACCGTCATGTTATTGATAGAGACGGTACAGAACAGAAGTTCATTTTATTCATGAAAAATATTTAAGTTCTGATAGCGCCACTGGTAAAACAAAATCTACATATACTAGTAGACCTACACGTTAAAATTCACGTTTTTTTACTAAATTGTTTCGATTTGTTTGTCAGTGGATGCGTGCTTTGCAAAGGAATTTCCCCATTGAAGGATGTGTTTTTAGCACCCACAATACAGTGCTTGCATACAAGTATATCCTACAAAATTTTCTCTTATCTAAATCTTTATGAACGTAACAGAAATACGGATCAAGCAAGCAACAAATTGTGTATTATTATACTAGTAGACCCTCACAGGTTTTTACTGAATTTTTTTGTTTGAATTAGCAGTGGACTGGAGCTTTGCGAAAGTTTCCTCACTGAAGAATGTGTCTTTTGTATCCACAACACAGGGTGTCCCAAAAAAACGATACCTTATTTTCAAGGGCAATCAGAAGAAAATTTTCGAATTGTTCAAGGAGCACTTACAAAAAATCCGCAAATCTCTGCAAGAAAAAGTGGATTAGATGTTGTTGAATCTACATTCATCAGAATTATAATTTTGGATTTGAAGTGGTATCCTTACAAGATGCATGTGCGGAACAAACTACTCGATAACGATCTTCCTCGGCGGCTGAAATTTGCTCAATGGTTTTTGCAAGGAAATGTTCGGTTTGTGGACGACATTGTGGTTGGCGATGAGGCTGCTTTTCATTTGAATGGCAAAGTAAATGATCACATCGTTCGCACATATGCACCGAAGAACCAACCTCCTAATTTCAACTTTGACGTAGGAATTTTGAGAGAGAAAGTGTCTGTGTGGATGGGATTTTGTGGCAATGGACATGTCATTAGTCCTTATTTTTACAACAATAATAAATGGAGATGAATACCTTGATCTAATAAATAACAGGATCGTTCCAAGACTTTGAGAAACACATGGAAAGAGAATCAATCGGACATGGTGGATTGAGGACGGTGCTCCTGCGCATAGAACTGCTACTGTAAGGGAACAACTGATTGAGTTATTCGGCAATCGCATTATCGCTTTGAATCATCGTATCGAGTGACACCCCAGATCGCCTGATTTAACGCCGTGTGATTTCTTCCTTTGGGGACATCTAAAGAGTAAGATATATAGCTGTCCACTGCGCGATACCGACGAACCCAAGCAAAGAATTGAAAATGAGGTCAATTTGCTGCAAGGAGATGATGCATTCGTTAGACGAGTGATGGCAGAGATGAGGAGGCGAATGCAACTGTGTATTGAGAGAAACGAAGGATACACCGTAGGAAACGAACAATAGGAGGAACATTTCGATTGTTTTTTATTTTAATGGCATTTTCCATTTAATAAACAGTTGAAAGTTATTAAAAGCATGGTTTTAACACCATAAAATTCGAAGTTTAACAGAAGTGTGCAAACAGGTTTAAAATATCGGTCACTAAAAATACTGCGCAAAGAAAACGGTTAGATAAATTCTTCTGAAGTGTTGTACAGAGATGCAACAAATGTTAAGAAACAAAATGTAACTTTCCAATATTTTGTAAGTTTATCAGTTTCTGAATTGCAGCCCTTGAAAATTGGGTATCGTTTTTTTGGGACACCCTTTATAATGTTTACATTACATTTATACCCTACCGAATTTTCTCCTATCTACATGAATCCTTAAGAGCGTGACAAAGAGACGGACTGAGCAAGCAAGAAACTGTTTATTATGATATATGTAGTGGAATTTCACTACATAATAATACAACATATATGGTAGAACTGTACAGTGGAATTCCACTATATAATAACACAGTTTGTTGCTTGTTTGCTTGCTTGATTACTTGGTCTGTCTCTCCGTCATGTTCTTAAGAATTTAGATAGCAGAAAATTCGGTAGGGCATACATGTATTGTAAGCAATGTATTGTGGATATCAAAGGCACATCATTCAATGTGAAAACTCCTTCGAAAAACCTGTGTACACTAACAAACTAAACAAAAGAAAATCAGAAAAAAACACGTGAATTTCCCCGTGTGGGTCTACTAGTTTACATACGTATATAATTGACAGTGTATCACCATTTCTCATTCTCTCTCTCTTTCTCTCTTTCTCCCCCTCTTTTTCTTTCTCTGTTTCTCTATCTGTGTGTGTCCATTTCATTACTTTCCATCTATTACTGAAGAAATATTATTAAACTGAAATCAGAACGGGTATGCATGTATTATAAGCATTGTATTGTCGATATCAGAGGCTGCCGGATCACTATAAAATACTCCCTTTTTTCCGTTTTAATTTTTTTCTCTAACACAGCCAGGTTATCGGTAGATAAGATACAAAATGAAAGTTCTGTATGCATTCATAAAAAATATTCAGGTCCTGATAGTACCATGGGTAACAGTGAAAAATGTGTGTGATTTCATAGATCCTAATGTTGTCACTTTTAAACGAAAGAATTTCAACGGGTACTATCTGGACCATGTAATCTGTATATAAGATACAGAATTCTGTATATATTAATGAAAAATATTAATTTAAATACAATAATTATTCATCGTAAATCTCTCATACACTCATCCATATAACGGTTTCAAATTAGTTAAATCTAAATCTTGGAATTTCCATGGGAACTGTCTAGATTCCACTATATGACAATACACAGCCAGTTGCTTTTTTGCTTACTTGCTTGCTAGCTTGTTTGCATGCTTGCTTATTTGCTTGCTCTCTTGTTCTTGGTCCGTCTTTCTGTCACGTTCTTAAGGATTTAGATAGGAGAAAATTCGGTAGGATATTCATAAATATATTGTAAGCATGTACTGTGAATACAAAAGGCACAACCTTCAATGTAAGAACACCTTCGCAAAGCCTGCGTCCACTGGCAAATCGAACGAAAAAGTTTAGAAAAAAACGCGTGAATTTTCACGTGTTGGTCTACTATTGTATTATTTATTTCATAGATTTGAAATTTCATGTTTTTTAAACCGTGTAATTTTCTCGAGTACTCTCTAAGCCATGTTATCGATCGATAAGATACAAAATGAAAGTCCTGTATGTATTCAGGAAAAAATATTCAAGTCCTGATAGTAGCACGGGGGAAATGAAAAATATATTCTATTTCATAGATCCGTATTTTATTCATTTTAAACCGTAGAATTTCCACGGGTTCTATCAAGGCCATGTTATCGGTAGATCAGATACAAAATGGAAGTTCTGTATATATTCATGAAAAAATATTTGTTTAAAACATAATGGTTCGTCATAAATCTTTCATAAAATCCTTCCTTATAATAATTTAAAATTATTCAATTCTAAATCGTGAAATTTTTACGAAAACTACTTCGTATATATCATAACAAGAAATCTAGCAATTTTAGACTGACCGCAAAAATTATGGAACTCGTTAGTTATCTACCTAAAGCCGAACATCAACTGCAGAAAATGCGAGATCTGAAAACAGATCAGAGCAACTGATGGTGTTTTAACAGAGGGATTTGAAGAATTAACTATTAAACCAGCGGATGCTGATGGAATTACATATGTAGCTAATAGGTGAAGGCCTAGCCACTCCTTTATTTTCGATGTCATAACTTACATAATTTGGAGACTGTAACTTACCTGTTCTCGATAATGTAACTTACCTGTTTTGAATCTGTAAACTTTTTACAGGTGTACAACTGGCGATGCCTGTTCACAAGCACTGTCATAAATGGGTGCTGTACCACAGATGTTCTACTTATAAGGTGGATGCATTAACTAAAGGATATGCGCGTTAAAAATGTCTTGTAAATAAAACAGTGTCCATCATTGCCGGTGTTATTCTTGACAAACTGAGTGATTCTACTGAATGATATCGTATAATTCATCTAAATATTAACTTGGTTAGATTGATTTTCTATGCCTGTAGCATAAAACATTTTCGAGGTATTTTGTGAAATAATTGTACAAAAAATAACTACTCAGGTTGATTAAATGACGATCTTCTTTACTTCAAATTGTGATGGGTTAATTCTGTTTGAATACACGATAGTTATCCAACATAACTTTGTCGTTGAAGTAGTACAAATTTGTATCGATTGTTAGCAAACAAAAATCACTTCAATGTCTCTAGAAAGTAAACTCTGGACACGGAACCCAGATGGAACTGAAGTAGTAATCTGAGGAGGCAGTGAATCTAAAATTTTAGCTGACAGTAATTCATAGACTTCGTGTACCGTTAAACCACGACCAGTTTGGTAGCAGTTCATTGTAATTATGTGTGATGAATACCACTCCCTCCGGTCCGAACTATTTGGTGTATATCAATTTTCAAGTTGATCCGGAATTGTCACTATAAACCAATACTAAAGGTTTTATTCCAGTAAAATATATGCTCACCTAAACATATAATTCACAAATTACTGGAATACATTGAATTGACAATGTACAAATAGAAAATATTTTTTATTAATATTGAATACTGTTGTTCGTAAATGGACTGAAGTTTGTTTCTGAGAATTATAAGTTGTCTGTTTAGTTGTATTGATGGACCATTATTTTGTATGTACTGTATTGTATGTTGGTATTGTGTTTGGATTGTTAGTGTTTCACGTGTGGGTTTGATGCCTGGTATGATTCTGTGTGAAAGTAAAGGTATGCATTTAGCAGTGGTTTGTTGCAAGTGTTCTGTCCAGATGTCAAGGTATTGGTCTATTTCTTCCAAGGTGGGGGTGCGTTCTGTGGGAGGTGCTACTGTTGACAGTATTATTTTGTATTTTCCCCAGTCTGCTTTGTAAAAGTGTCTGCCCTGTTTAATGGCGATTTGTAGTGGGCATGCAGAAATTGTGGCTATAATTGAAATATGGTCAGAGGGTGTGAGTGATCCTGGTTTCAGATGGATGTTATGGTATACATGTTTATTTTGTAGCACAATGTCTGGGGATGTTTTGCTTCTAAGGGTAGTAAGTGTAGGAAAGTTTGGTCTTATGTGTCTCAATTGGTACCGTGTTATGAATGCGTGTATCATTTGTGGAAAGCGTGCTGAGAGCAGGAAGTGTGAACACTGACAAATGAACTGCTTTGTGGTATAGAAATAAATCTATTCTAGTATTCTGTTCAGTATTAGAGCAACATAGGACACTATTAAAAATTTGAGTGTAAGCGACAATACATATTCATTCAAGGAGATTTATTAATTGAAAACCATTAGTTGTGTGACCATTTTTCTGTCCTTGATCAAACTTTTTTTTTGTGAAAATTCACCCTATATGTATGTATAGCATTTTTTGTGTTGCTATCACCATGTGTTTGGAGGATTGTAATCAAAATGACGAATAAATTAGAAATAAATGTGAAGTGTTTCTAAGCTATTTCTAACTACAGCCTTGGTTTTGTGGGTGTCACATCTATTAGAGCAATTGCAGCATAAAATTAGGTCACCTTGCCGTCTAAGATATGTACAAATACATATGGTATGTGCTATATTGACACTACTGACTATTAGGACAAGACATTTTTTCACTTCAATCCATGAACATCGTACATAAATAAAGAAAAGAAATATCAATTATGAAATCCATGAACTATATTCAATAAATGTTAGTTCATAGATTTCAAACTACAGAGTAAATCAATAACAACAACATTTAAAGGGTGGCAAGAAGGAATATTAATTATTGTTACCATTTATTCCTTTCTTTTAGTTTGAGATTTATGTACTACATTTAATGAATATAGTGTATACTGTAGAGGTTTCATAATTGACATTACTCATTTTTTTACTAATGTACTATGTAAATGTCATAAAATTAAAAAAGGAGTTGTCCTAATACTCATGATCAGTACTGTTTAAATGTATACGAAAGCTGTTTTTTTATCATCTGATGGTCTATAAAAAAATTGAATTTACATAATATAATAATTTTATTACCAAAAATACTGCAGGGTCTTACTTATTTCTCCACATAATAGTGAAAATGGACACAGCCCGATTGCCCAAGGTGCGGGCAACGGCCGTAAATGAACATGGTCGCTACGATGGATGCTCCAGCAAAAATGTGTTTCGAAGACTAATCCGTTCTCTGCAAGCATAAGGATGAAGTACTGCGCAATGAGCAAAGTGTACGGTGAAACTTTAAGAGTGAGGGTAGAGCACAGGAATGGTGTAGAAAATTTAAAGAAGGTCTAACTGACGCTCATTAAAAAGGTGAATATCGGTTCACATTTCTTCAAATTTTGTACATCATTCCTGTGTAGAAAATTTGAAAATTTCGAGCGCTTAAAATTCAAGACATTTATTACTCGAAATATGAGTTTTAAACAGTGCATCCAGTAAAACACTGAATTGGGAATAATGAACAATTTCATGAATAAATAGTTTTTAATTTAGTGTTTTATGTAATGCAAAGCACCTAAATTGTCAAAGGTTGCTAACTAATTTGTCACAAAAATTGTTTATGGATCACATGGATTCATATTTTCTGTACACAGTTTTCTTTTGGAAGATCGTAAAAGAAAATCAATAATGATCTATAGTAGTAAAATAAATATGCACTCTAAAACAGATTATTCTTTGAAATGCATGACATTGAAATATCAGAATGCAACTGAACCTTAATCAAATAAAGTTAATATGAAGCTCTAATAAAAAATACCATATGTATGGTGAATTGAAGTTAAGCTTTCAAAAAGAGAGAATAAATTTACAAGTGATGCCAAAAAGCATTGAAAAGACACATCAAATGCCTCAGTATTTAGTAGCAAATTCTTAGTGGCCAGAACAATTTCTAAACGCCTCGTACCTGATGCAACGACATTTTTCATACATTAATTCATATTTTCCCTTATAATTCGATGTATACCTATTTGCTTTAGATCTCCACGACCCGAAAATTGTCTCTCTCCCCTCCTTTATTCAATTTTTTCTATTGATTTCGTATTGAATTTAAATCGGGAGACTCGTTAGGCTATTTGGAAACAATTTCATTGTGCCTGTTGGACCAGTAGGAGGCTGGTCGTGATACGTGTTGAGGGTCATTGCCGTGTTGAAAATGTTTTCCACAGATGATTGCTGAAATTTTTGGGATGTCGGTATTTCTTTGATAATGTAAATATATCTTGTGTTATTGCAGGAGAAGTAAACCCACATCTTGACGCTACCTCCATTTAGCTTCAGCGTTGATATGGTGCTCTCCGGCTTACAAGCGGAGTTTGATCCTGAATAATTATCGAAAATCAAATTCCACCTGCATATATTACAGTCATATGAATAAAATCATATGATTGTAGGTGTTGCCAAACAACTCAATTTTTATCTCATTTCACCCCAAAATTTTGTCCCAATAATTATTTTCCTATTCAACACATCTGCAGCAAACTCTTTGCGGCGGCCGAAGATGCTCTATTTTTTGAAAAGGAGTCTTTCTCACCTGGCGTTAGGACTAATAAGCTCTTGAATAAAAAAACACTCTTTAATGAAAACCTTTCTTACGAAACAATCAGAAGTAATAACGAACTCCCAGTCTCCATCCAATCAATGTAAAAATATAACAGCTAATATCCCTAACTCCGGAGAAAAGTTTGCAGGTTTTTTTCAATTATTGGTTTTTGGAAATGCATCCTATGAGTTTTTGAGGTTTTTAAATCATTATTAAGGCATGGGACCATCATTTATTTCAAAGTTAATGCATGAAAATATAACGCCTGAAATTTAAATACTCTAGAAAACTGTTTCTGTCTAATAAGGTGTAGCAAATGTCAAAAGTTTTCTGTTGCTCACATAATTTAAACAGACAATGAAACTAACATCTAATCATAAATTAAAATAATGGTTTGAGAAACAATTTTGTCTAGGGTATAAAAACATGTCTCTGAGCTTCCAATTGATCACCATACAACGTGGTAGTCTGATTCTTGCTGGATGTTCTTTTGTACCAATTTTATGCCGAGAAGTGCGTTCGGAAGATAATGCATTCAAAGTATTTCATATTCAGCATAACTTTCGTAAGTTACCCAATATGTTTGTCACCGATTGCCGGGCGAGGAATCTTTCGAGAATTTAGAGGTGGCTTCTTAGCCAGAAAATACAATACAGATGAGCGTAACCAAAAATTTGAATTAATTATTCGTTGATGTAATCAGGAGTGTTTTCTAATTGTTAATACTTGTAATTGACGGTTAACACGTTGACTCCGAAGTGGTACGTATGTGTACCACTTAGGTTAGGTTCTGTAATTTTTTCAGATCCTTCTAGTGACTATGCGTACAAAGTGAAGTTTCACACCAATCAGGCAATCGGAGTCAATGTGTTAAATGGGAGAATCATAAGTGGTTTTTAAATTTATAAGAATTAAAATTGTCTATAATAATGTTAACAACAATTTTCGAAAAGTTAAAAACATGAAACATTGTGATGAGCTCGTCAAACGATGGATATTTTAGTCAATTTGTAAGTTAATATAAGAAACGTATGTACGCATCTATGTACTTGTATTATTCCTGTCATATGCAGTCCCAGACACACTACCACTCTCATTTTTTTTCACATTTTCACCATCACGCCCCTCACTCTCACGCGCATCTTCTTCTACTTTCCTGAGCAATTTAGAAATATTTCTCTCATTTGTACTGCCAAACTTTACCTTGTTCATCCCGTCATTACTCACGACCCAACACCTCACAAAATATATTTTTATTGTTCCCTAGTATTTTAGTTTCACTGAGTGCACCTGCATAGAGCTGTCATGGTAGTTATGATATATTCATAGGTTTTCATATTCCAGGCGATGTATGAAATATATGCATGAGGGGTGTGTATCACACGAAGAATTCGCAGTCGTGATATTCTCAAGCTGGATGTATCAAGTGTTGAGAGGTTAACCGAAAGGTAAATTCGAGGAAAAGGAAACAAACGAGCGCCTGCAGTTGAGAAGGTTCGAAGTGTTGAATTACGTTAGGGGTGTGAAACTACAGAGGCCGCTACGTAGGACCTGCAGCGCAGAAAAAGAGCCTACACTTGAAAAAGTCGGGCTGTTATGTTTGTTGCTAAAAGAAACGCCAGAGTGAATAAATTTATGGCTTAGCATAGTGTGACTCAAGAATCACGCAGTCGCGAGACGCTCACGGTGATTGAGGAGTGGGAGGGGTATATCACAAACGCTAGAAACCTAATTTAGACTATTGGACAAATAGGGAGATTGGAAAAAGGTACTTGGGAGGAGCACGGCTCATATACGTAAAAGCGGTAGTAAGGATAGATGAGGGACTTCCAGTCAATACATGTGCGCAGAGCGCTCATTTCTATTCCCCTCCTAGTATCCCTTTCCGTTTCACCCCTATACTTAGGTACACCCTGTGCCAAACTCTCTCTCAAATCTTTCCTAATGGTACCGACCACCACCACCATGAGAGACTTAGACTGGGGAATTAGATCTCAATAGCAATGTAGGCTTGTGCAGCCAGATTGACGTTGATTGAGGGGGATAAGTATAAGTTTAGAGGTATGAGTGGCATAGGTGTAAAAGTGATTAAGGGGGAATTAAGTTAGCATCACACCGACGAATAGCAGCAGATTTTTCACGTGCACTTAACAGTGTATGATGAGGGAAAAATTGATTGCCAAGCAGCTAGGAAAGGGAAGGGGAATAATCAGCGTTATTGCTAATTTATTGTAATTGTGTGTAAACATCGAAGCCTATCATCAGCAACGAATCTCCAGTGCAATGGCAAGTTAATATTATTGTTGTCCATGTGAATCCATTGATGAGGCATTGTTTAATATGATATCATGTTGTGGGTTACATGACAAAATGTGGTAGATGACTCACATTTCCCATCTCATGAAGTTAGAATAACATGTATTAATCTTTTAGTGTATCTCATTACCCTCATCTTGCCATTGAAAAGAAGTATTGGGAATACCTTTTACCATTTTATGTATTCAGAGGATTACAGTCCCTCTAGTGCAATTACGTATGTATGTTTGTTACATTTAATTAAATTGTGTTTATTTCAAGTATTAATCGAAATACGATGTAGGACAGCATGCAGAAAAACCCTGCATTGAAACTAAGTTACATAAACTATGAGAGGGAAACGAGCTCATCAACAATCAATTATCATGCAATCAAATGTTCGCAGATAAACTTTTACCCTTTTTATATGCATTAAATCAATCACTAATAAATAAATTAGGCATGTCATTATGTCATTATAAACCACCCATTTAACACGCATCCCCACACAGCTATAACACTTACTGATCATTTTGTGAATCATGATTGTTATTTATAGCAGTTATTATATTTATTTGTGACTTCGATGTCCATTAGGCTGGCTCACCGTTTTCAGATTCCCTTGCTGGTCGATATGGATACATGCTACGAACCTTCGAAATTTGTCTGGATGACCAGATGAACGTCAAAATTATATGAGGAGCGCTAAGTTGGTCATTGTTTATCCGTGCATCAACTAGCCTTCATAAGATCCAAGTTACCAGCGCCCAGGACTATATCCAAAAAAAATATTCCCATAAGTGATGTTCGCGTGACAAACCTCGATTTTGATCACTAACTCTTTCCTAACTGAAAGAAGTAGAACAAGCGTTGCTGGTGAAAGAAGCAACCAGGTAAAACTCTTTCATATAAGATGGTTCTGAAACTAATAACTTCGGTAACGTGAACTGGTAACATGAGTATTTTCTTTACAAACTGGTAGAAACTTTTTTCGATCGAAAAAAGACGCTGGTGCATTTTCAAAACACAAAATATGGGTTTGCAGGAACAGATCCGATGAATTGAGAAACACCATGTATGACAACATGATAATGGTAACAAGAACTCCATCCTGTGGCAATATCAATTATCTAATCAGTATTTGCGTCGCCTTCTTTGCGGAGAGATGCCATCTCGTAATATACATAATGTATTAATGTTTTCATGCAATCAAAATCTGCACACTTATTTGCAAGCTGTAGTTTCTCCATAAATATTTTCCTCCCTCCAAAATCTGTCATTTGAATATGGTGAAATAATTCAAGATATGAATATAATTATGTACGACGTAACAATTTTTACCAGAGTATTTATAGTCGAGATGGGGACAACTACGCCCATGTATCTGAAGAAATTAGAGGCTGTTGTTCATGGAGGCTGTTGTGTATGGCTTCCTGCAGAGCGGGTGGCTTACGTTCATCTGTTTCAGCTTCTATAAACTTCTTTGAATAATTTTACTGCATTTTTTCATTTGTAGCCGTCAGACTTTGATTTTTCCAAAGCCTGCGATAAATTTGATGAGATACACAAACTACGCATGTCTACCCAAGAATTTGATAAAAAAAAATTTTTGACTCAATGGCTATGTCATATACAAACTAAAATGTTACATTGTAAGAGAAAGAGAAAAATATTCATTTGAAAATGAACCAACTACATACAGACATAAACTATCTCATGACTTTTCATCGTTGTTTGTCCAAGTGTGACACACTTGTTCTTCTAGGTCCTAGATCAGAGTACAACTGCACTGCAGAAGCTTCGTGCAATGCCAACTGCCGGGTACTAATTTTAACAGAATTTCATTAAGCAATTTTTTGAATACGAGCAATTTTCATGTAGTTCACCTTTATAATTATACCTTTGAATCAAAACAACCTTTTTTTGGTTCGAAAATAAAATTCTTCACAGTGCCAAAATTCTCATTTTGGTTTTTCATACACCCATTCTTCTTGTACAATAATTTAATAACTGATAATATTAAAAATCAGCATATATGTACACACCTCGGTAAAAAAGAGTAATATTATGATCACAGGCCTATGTAGCTCAAACCTTCGTAATACTTAGAGCTCTTTCTACACACATAGAAACATGTGTATAATGATTAGCACAACTTTCTACCTACATTGCAGCACACAAAAGTAAAGTGGAGGCAGTTGAAAATGATTTCATTGTCGGTATACTTTTTCACCAGCTTTGAGTTAAATTTCATTCAGATGCTGACCAACACAAGGCCGGTGTTAGTAATTTTATACAGTGACCTATTACTGAAAAAAAACGTTCACGTAGTAAAACGGGATTAAAATTGAGTAATGTACGACACATTCCTGAGGCTACACTTAATTCATTCATGTCTGCAGCGCTTCCCGAATTGGTGCAGCTATTTTGGCAGCAACGCTATTGAGATCGTTCATCACTTCTTTGCTTCGTTCAAAGTTGTTTTCTACAAGTAACTAAATTTTCGGATGACGAGTATCATTTGCTTTTAAAACGTATAAATTCATGGCCCAGTATGCACTTCAATGTAGATTTTAGATAAAAAAGTTGTAATTTTTATATTTTACCATAAAAAAGAAAAACCCAATTCATTAATCGCGATCTGAGTGCCACAAAGCAGTTTATTATAATTTCCAACATTTCACAGTATATCTATAAGACTTAGACATTGTGTGCGACTAATTTCTAATATTTCAGTGCTCTACACCTGTCCATGTTTCCAACAACTTGGTCGTAACTCAAAAAGGCCATGTTATAACCAAAGGCTTCATGATATTTCAATGTGTATTAATATTTTTTGACGGACTATCTTTTTATATGTAGGAGTACAAAAATGTTTCTATTGAAACTGTTTATACCGTCCCTATGCTTTACTCGCCAAAACATAGCGTATAAATGAAATAGAAATAGCGCTTAAGATAGTTTTCGAACTTTTTCATTCCTAGCAAATTAAATACAATTGGATATATTATTTGTTTCAGGAAATAATTGATAATTATAAATGTTTATTGTCTTTTTTAATCAATACGATCCCTATCAAATAAATATATAGATATTTGTTGAGAGAGAAAGAGTCAAAAAGCAAGAAAAAGAGATAATTAGGCGTGGTCTTGCACACTGTGTACCAAGTTTAGAAAGAAAAAGTGTACTGTTGTTTTTAACAATCTGATATTAAAATTGAAAGAGGAATTATTCCAGAACGTAAGCACAGCTCTTCAAGGTTTGAGGGTGGAGAAAACCTTGAGGACACGTGCCTAACGAGTCAAGTAATAAATGTAAATAGGTTGTTGCAGATTGAAAACGGATAGAACATCAATTGATTATGACTTGTCGAAGAAAAAAGTGGTCAAAAGTTCGTGAGACGTGATCTCATGGCGGTGTAAAAGTGCATAAATATCAGACTACTTTTTGGTCGAGTTTATAACCAAATTGTCTGAATCACGCAGGAAGTCTAAAAAAAGTTGGTAGAACACATAGAGTAATGACAGTGAGAGAACTGTTCTGTACAATGACAAAAAGAAAATACTATATTAAGTCAAAATGAATTGGGTAAAAACTTATGTGACTATTGTAAAGTAAAGAAAGAGTCGTAATATAGTGGCGGCATCTAACGAGCATGAACTTGCAGCAACTGAATACATAAGTAATGAAGTCAAATGTTTGATGAAGATGGAGTACAGGTACAACAAGGTGTAAATGGATGTATGGAGTAAGAGGAGCGTCGGGTGAGAGTGATGAGTTTATTGAGATAGCAAGTGTGTAATAGAGACTGAGGAGATGGCGCTGTTAGTTACCAAAAAATATTTTGAAGCAGTTCCGATTGAGGCCTGGCCTCCTATTTTTACATCTATTGAGAAAATTGAGGAAAATAGTTACGAGAAAGTAAACTGAATTATAAAGCGGTCGAAATAAAACAATGAGCATTTCCGAACCTAGCAGTTATTTTATGAATGGTATTCTTATCACGAAAAAAACACATAGTGTGTGGCTAGGTTTCAGTGCCACAGTGGTTACATGAATGTAATGACTCATCTTTAATCAACTCGTATAAACAATTAATGATACTAAGGAAGATTATTATTTTTTAAAACAAACAGATATACTTTACTGTCTTGCCCGTACAAATATCTGCTAGTAATCCCTGTGGTTCAGCCTCATCGTAGTTCAATGTTTTGCGTAAAGAATTATAAAAATTTCATATTAGCAAATTTATTTCAATTGCAGAAGTATAAACGAGTAAGATACAAATATTATCCTCCTGTTTAATATTTCTTGACTATATATTACTTCACTGCATAATATTTCTATATTAGAAGGAATGGGGTTATTTTGCAATTTTTACAGATTGCTTCATCCAAAGCGTTCAACTGCAATGAGATTGGTCCATTGGGATGACTTTTAAATATTTTTGCAGGTAAAACAGTGAAAGAAACCTTTGTTTTCAACATATAATACGGGTTTAATTCAAGTACATATTATAAATATTATGTATATATATATTTTATACTGGTTACTGAAGTGTGTATATATATGTATATATATATATATTTTTTTTTCTTATATATATATAAGAAATATAATATATCATACTTCACGCAAGTGAGATTTGCATTTTTTGTTTCTTTGTTCTTTGCAAGCTTGCTAACTCAACGGTTTACTAGAGACAGAACCGTCAGTTTCTGTAGGAATGGAAACTATTATATGTTAGGCCGGCCACAAATGCGTAGGACTAAAGGTTTGACGAAAAAAAGCTAAAGTTAAATGATCTATATTTACACACTTCATCCACATATGCTATAGGTGCCCTATGCTGATTTAACTTCCTTTGCTATGGTTACTCTATCTATCTTCCCATGCTGAACTGACTCGGGTATAAGGCACCACCAAAGAGGTCAGGCCTGATGGAGAAGAAAATTCACTAACTTTACTTATGAATCCACAAATATCGTAAATCTAAGTTTTCAATGTTTCCGAAGTTACCTACTGTGAAGCACTGTTTAGTCTGACCGATTGCAGGGCAGAAGGATAGCACTATAACAGTCTAAACGACGGCGACTAATCGAAAGAATGAAGCAAAAAACTCCATATGAAAGAAAGTCTGATCCATTCGCTGACAGATCCGATAACTGAAGGACACCCTCTGGCCGTTTTCCTCAGAAGAGCCAGTTATCAGTCAGGCATGTCAAAATAGTTGGCTGTTATTCTCCAACGAACAAAATAACTAGAGTACAGAAGTGTAAACAAGCGTGATGCAGTCAGACAAATGAAGATTTACCTTGTTTCAGAAAGGTGACCAAGTTTGTGCGACATGGGAACTAAATAAATCTTTGGAGTCTTCACTTACAACTCTGCCTGCACTGGCGTCGACGTAGAATCTTTGTGATGCTGTTCTGTTTGAGGATTATGTTTGAGCTACATATAATGTTGTAATTCAAATCAACATTACGACCTCTTATGAATGTTTCACCACCATCAGCGAACAATTATGTTCTTTAGGAATTTTATTTTTCCTACATTGCAAGTTTACGTTAAGATATGGAGATAACTCATTTAGATATCCACATGACTCGTATAGCCATTCACACGATTCGTATTGATATTCACATGGCTCATATGAATAATCACAAGTATTCACAGGGGACTTTCAGGAAACAAGAATATGATTTCTCTCTTATTTGGTGACCACAACAGCCTCAAAACCTATTTCTAATTCAAATTCATTGAATCTAAAATTGAAAAAAATACTTGTGAAACCCAACCAAACCAATGTTTAAGGGATAATGGTAGTAACCCGATCTAAATAATTCAATAGATTTCGTTCAGCTACGGAACGTCAAAACAACTTTTCAACGATTTTGTGCTTTGGTTAGTGATATGCTAATGTCCAGTATTCTGTTAGTTGCTGAAGTGCGAGCCAGAACAAAGAAGAACATTATGTTATTTAAATCTAAATATGAAATACTTTTAGCAAAATAACATTAACTAACGGTGACACACAAAGTGATCAAGGTACACGAGGTGAGAAGGCGTTTCTGCATAAAAAGGAATTTAAAGAATAAAACCGACTATACACTATATTTCAATAAAACACAGTACCTCTAGGTACATGAGCAACTCAAACCATAATTCAGTTCGAACGACTGCAGGAAGAATTACCAGACGCTTTAGTTATTATTATGTGGTTCACAGAAGAGAACACTGACGAACAAAACAAAGTTGTCAGCCATCGAAATACTTTGCAGGAAATAATTTGATCAATTTACAGAACAATTTTAATTATTCACGTCATCAAATAGCGAATATTAACATTCAAACGACTTGAGAAGTGAATTGCGCGTTCCAGATGCTACTATTTTGTTGAAAGATCAGAATAAAGGTTAAAGGGATAAAAAATTTACCGATATTTTTTATTAAACAATAAACAACCTTCTTCAAGAACAACGTCAAAGAAAAGTTGCAACCACAAATCAAAACCAAGCGAGCAACAGAAAAATCGGAAATACTACATCTCAACATCCAACCGC
>VCRD01002881.1:42197-53890 GCA_006783055.1 Trinorchestia longiramus | reverse complement strand
GTTGACGTGACAGTTGACGTGACAGTTGACGTGACAGTTGACGTGACAGTTGACGTGACAGTTGACGTGACAGTTGACGTGACAGTTGACGTGACAGTTGACGTGACAGTTGACATGACAGTTGACCTGCACAACTTGTACAGAGATTACACAAAAAATAAACAAAGACTCTCGGAAGCATATGGGAACTTGACACATACTTGTTTAGTCCATGATGAGAATGGAATTATTGCCTATACAACTAGCACTAGTACTAGCACTAGCGCTATTCTAAACATTGCTGCTCTCACTTGTCACTAGCAGGCGTGTAGCAGCACTAGCACTAGCACCAGTACTAGTACAAGCGTACACACCACCGTCAGACCGCCGTACGTTGTGCACCACCAGGCTGCCATTCGAGATTGTCTCCAGTCTGTGAACAAAGAAATTTTAGTTGTAATGATAATGTTTGGTTACTGTCAGTTTAAATGTTACTCTATTTCAAAATATACTACAATGCATGCCAGAATTACATGCAACTTTTTTGATTCTCACTCCCACAGTTGTTACTAAAAATTAGCGCCACTTGGTACATTATATGGCAATACTAACACATGCTCATCTAAAATTGTAAGATGATCTGCGCAATAGTAAACAAACAGCAGCCATTGACTTGAATTCTTGCAAGTTTCAGCCTGTCAACTTTATATGCAAGATAAGACGTAAAGTTGCTTTGAGTTATGGTGAGAAGTGTAAAATTGTTCAAAAGCTGAGTAATAACATCTACATTAAAATACCTGTTAATTTGATGAGTACCACAAGTTCTGGTACCTATTATCACACCCCCAATGGAGGGGTTAGTATTGGGGGTACTTTATTCTTTGTATCTTCTTCTCCCTCAGATGTGGGGAATTTTATGCCGATTTCCCCATCTTCCTTCCATGTGGGGTATAATATTTCCCTATTTCCCCATCTTCATAATACTAAATACATTTACTATTTTATGAATATTACCTTATTGAGGGGGCTAGGGGGAGTCCTTCTTTCCCCCACGTAACCCCCACGTAGTGGTGGGGGTTTGGGGTGCCGTACCTCAGGGAGGGGCACGTGAGGAGGGCATTCTCCCCCTCCACCACCGTCACGTTAGGGATCATCCCCAACCCCCGGGGTTCTGGGGGAGCAAAGACAGCTATTGAAGGGGACGCATGAGAATAATAAATGTGTGTATTAGTGATTAATTATAAGTAAACACTTTAATTCACAGTATAATTTTATCAGGGTGTCATTTCACTGAAATTAGCTAGTATTTAATAAGAAATTCTGTGATTCTTAAATCATAATAGAATTATTAACGCTTCTTAAAAAAAGGTGTATTCCTGTTTTGAAAGTATCTCGCTGTAACTCTGTTAAAAATACATGTATTTCATCAAAGGAATTAAGTCTAAAGACACAATACGGATTGTGGAATAGAAAATCAAAATAAAGTATAGGAGAATTAAAAGATAAAGACTTCAAAGCGAACTTTTCTTTAATCATTTAAACAAACATGCTGCTGTTAAGCTTAAAGATTTAGTATAATACCACTGAGGACAAAGAACGTACTCGTACTGTGTACTAACGTGCATACAAATAATATATTCCACGAGTTCTGTGATCAGTTTGTACCATGAACCGTATAATTGACGCATATATACAGCTACTCATGGTTACAATGCACCATATGTCATGTAATTATGTACTGTCAAAGTACCATTGTTTTGTGCCACACTTCTAGTAGTCAACTGGTACAATAAATCATCAAGTTATTGTGACCACGAGTTATACACTTGTGAGTGTCATACCACGAGTCATATTACTGTGTGCCAGCATTTCCAGCACTTCCAGCATTTCCAGCATTTCCAGCATTTCCGGCATTTCCAGCATTTTCAGCATTTTCAACATTTCCAGCACTTCCAGCATTACGGTACAAACTCAACCAATTTTCATCACGTCACAAAAAAGAATTTCCTGTTGCTCTCTACATTGCATAGAATTTTTTCCTCGTAAAATATCAGAATCATCTCATGCGTGAGAAATTTCTTTATTATATATACCTGGAATACATCAAATTGCTTCTGAATGCAGCGGCGCAAAAAGTCCTAAATAAATGAATTCTCAAGAAAACAAGAAAATAAAGAGAGTCTTGGGATAGCAACATATTTTCTCGAGTTCCTTGGTGATGAATTCAGGACTGGGATCCCACTTCAGTGTTATTGCATCAGCAACATTATTTCAGTGATATTGCGTCCGCAATATTGCAAACCTGAACTGCGCCACCTAAGCAAGCCTTTTGACAACATCCTTTATTGAATGTTGACGCAAGAATCTTGACACAAAAATGTTGATGCAAGAATGTTGACACATAAATGTTGACACGAAAATGTTTACACAAGAATTTTGAAGCAAGAATCTTGACGCAAGAATTTTGACACAAAAATGTTGACACTCGATGCAGCAAAATAACTGTGCCAGTTTTATTTGAAATTAAATTCAGGTATGCAATTTTCTTGATGCTATTTGTTCCATGAAATTTGCTGCCTGGATTACAATTTCCAGTTGCTCAAGCGTCGGTTAACACGAGCCTGGTTTGGCGGAGCTTTCAGTTTTCAAAGCGCATAAACAATGACAAAATAAATGGTACATTTCCTGATCAATACATGCGTAAGGAGACATATTTATGCACCGCATCTGAGAGTGAATATGTGTACATATATGTACGTAACTGCTTACACATGTAGGACCAGGCTTCAGGTGTGGAGGCTGTTGGAAGAATCTAAATCCAGGAATACAGAACAGAACACGCTGTTGACCGCGTAGTTGTTCATGGTTTATTATAAGAGCTTGGCGAAGAAACTGTGAGTCCGTTTCTGTAACTGCCTTTTGTTATGCTGGTTGAAAATGTCAGAACGTAAAATGTGGATAAATAAGTATATGTATGTGTTAGTACGTGCATGTGTTGGTATGTGTATGCGTTGGTATATGAATGTGTTGGTATGTGTATGCTGTTCTCACACATAGAAGCCTCATGATTTTTCTCCCATGCAACACNGGATGGGTACTATAAAAAAAGCAAATTCACATAACTTAACAATTCAATTACGATAAGTACTGCAGGGTTTTTCTTATTTGTCTACATGATCGTCAAAACGGATACAGCCTGATTGCCCTAGGTACGCGCAATTGAACATGGCAGCAACGATTGATGCTCCCGCCAAACGCAAGTTACGAAGAGTAATCTATTTTCTACAAGCAGAAGAACCTAGTGCTGTTGAAATCTATTGCAGAATGGGCTAAGTGTACGGTGACAACTTTATGACTGAGGAAAGTGTACGAGAATGGTATAGAAAATTTAATGAAGGGCAAACCAACATCCATGAGAAAACAAGTGCGCCAGTCCGTCGCTACTGTAGGCTTCATTCTGCGTGTTGATCAGCTAGTGAACACCAAACCGAGGTTTATAATCAGTGAACTTTATGAAGAATTTTCAAACATTTCAAGGTCTGTTTTGTACACAATCGTACGACAACTAAGATAACCAAAGCAGTGTGTCCGTTGGGTCCAGACCCGTTGTGTTTGTCAAGGCTCCTCTCTCCTCGCATGAGGCTAAATTCTTTGAAGATGGCATCGAGAATACAAATGCCTCATTCGTTTTGGCGATCATGTAAACAATAAGGAAGACCCTGCAATACTTTTGGTTGTAAAAATCATTATGTTGTGTAAATATGCCTTTTTCTATAGCCCATTGGAGGTTGATGGAAAAACAGCTGGAAAATCCTGCTGATCGTATATTATCGAACATTATCATCAGGGTTGGTAATCCCGATGATAATTATATAATTATATGAGTTGTTTTACACAAGAAATTTAACAGTAAATTTAATTCAGCCACGCAACTCAAAATAAAGTTATGATTCTCTCTTTAAGTAATTTCATTGCACCAGTTGTACAACGCAGTACCTGGGTTCCAATCCCTGCCGTTGCTTCCACGCAGCTGAGGAGTTAAACAACCTGTGCTTGTGCTGCCAAGTCCTCAGTTTTGTGGGTTCGAATCCCCCAGCAACCTTCTAATTATCTCCACGTGTAACGCAAGGTTCTAGGAAGCCGACAGCTATACTGACTGAAAATGACTGTTTTCTCGAACTTACTGATCATCTCATCATCTCACCTGATGAATTTTTGACAACATTTAAATTTTAGGACATATTTAGAACTTTTGAATATATTAAAAAGATTAAGATATATCTAAAATTTAAAGTTGTAGACAAATTTTACCTCTGATATTCTCCCCATCTGAATGAAATGCATATCCTCTGAATAATGCTGATTGCTAATCCTTGTAGCTCGGTTTTTATTTTAATTTAATACAAATTTTCGCAACTCTGATTGGATTGAAGTACTTTTCATGTCTGTCTATTTACCTCTAACCTTTTCACAATTCTTTTTCTTTCTGTCAGCTTCATAATTCATTCGCTTTGAAAACAGAAAATATGTATAAAATGATGATTGTCATCATAATTAAGATGCTGCTTCACTAGCTCTTCCCACCTAATTTTCCCGAACAAAAATGACTTGCTTTATAAAGCATCCAGAATCAATCAGCGCTCGTCTGATTGGCTGTTCGACTTTCATCAGACGATTTCTTGTTGGTCGTTCCATTTTTGGTTCACAGTTTTATATCTCCTGTACAAATTTCATCACGAGTATTGAAACAGAACTTTTCGTGACCTGGACAACGAAAGCATAATTAAAAACTTCTTTAATTTTACTGAGTTCACTTTTTTATGTATAATTTTTCAGCATTTGAAATGAAGGAAAAGACTGTTGACTCAGTAATGAAATTTTGAATTTAGGACTTGATGGACTCTTGAAATTAGGACCTGATGCACTCTTGAAATTAGGACTTGATGGACTCTTGAAATTAGGACTTGATGGACTCTTGAAATTAGGACTTGATGGACTCTTGAAATTAGGACTTGATGGACTCTTGAAATTAGGACTTGATGGACTCTTGAAATTAGGACTTGATGGACTCTTGAAATTAGGACCTGATGAACTCTTGAAATTAGCACTTGATGGACTCTTGAAATTAGGACTTGATGGACTCTTGAAATTAAGACGATGGATTTTTGAAATTAGGACTTGATGGATTTTTGAAATTTCCTCCCTCAAAACAGTGAAAGAGGCTTGTTTTTGTAAAATTATTTGTGAAAAAAAAACAAGCCCCGACTCTATTGTCATTTCTTTATAGAAGATTTGTTAATAATATACATTTTTAGGCAAATAAGTGTTAACACGAGCCGGTTTCTTTACAGTTTTCCTGAACGCATGTACGAGTGATCATAAATGAATGCATGACTAGGTAGGAGTAAGTAACAGCATAATAAATTAAACTAAATATGCGTATAATAAATAGAAATTATAAATTAAAATAAGTATAAGTACATATAATAAATGGAAGTAAAAAGTAGAAGTAAATCCAAGCATCATATTATATGAATAATAGTTCATGAGTAAGTATTCATTCATGAATTCGCCCACATGAATAGACATTCATAAATGAGTGTATTCACACAAATGCACATTCATATATCAATGAATGTAATGAACTGTTTGCTAGCTCGTATATCTCCACTGAAATTCTCTATATTTCCATTCAAATTTTCTACGTTTTCACTAAAATGCCCTACATTTTCATTGAAATATTCTACATTGTCACTAAAATTCCCTACATTGTCACTAAAATTCCCTACATTTTCATTAAAATTTTCTACATTCTCACTAAAATTCCCTACGTTTTCATTACAATTTTCTACGTCGTCACTAAAATTCCCTACATTTTCACTAAAATTCCCTACGTTTTCATTGAAATTTTCTATATCGTCACTAAATTTCCCTACATTTTCAGGTGTTCAAGCGGCTACTAGGAATCACTTGGAATCCTCGTCCAGATTCCCTCATGAGCCTCGTCATCCTGCAGTGACGGTTTCTGCGCCAATGAACGCCAGTGCAGCGTTACTGGCCCGAACAAATCAGTCTTCTATTAGTCCTGGAATTATGGAGTCCCAAAATCCAGTCATTATGAGATCATCGACGTTCCAAATCCCGGTCAAAAAAAACTTCTGGAATTCAGTAGCGCTGGACGCTGTTTCTGCCACACCTGAGCTGAATGTCAGCTCATCCAGCTATCCAGCGCTGAATGTTACGTCATCCAGCTATCCAGCACTGAATGTCAGCTCATCCAGCTATCTAGCGCTGGATGTCAGCGTCAGCACTGGCTGCCAGTCGTGAGTGTTAGAACATCAGTAGTGTCAGCCATAGTGCTAGTAGTACACCTACTTATTGCTTTACTATCAAAAGCTTATAATATTTATTTATCCATTTGTTTTACTTCCATTGCTAATACATTTTGTACGCCTACTATTTTTTTATTTATTGGGCTGCATTTTGATCTACTTCCGTATATTTTTCGACTTACAAATGCATTTTTTATGTACATCCGGTAATTTATTTATTATCCACTCATCCCATTGTTCTTTAATATACTTAGTAAACTATGTATTTAATATCGTAGAAGGAAGTTGAAGTTTTACATATGAACAAGCCTTTACAATATCATGTATCACTGGCTCAATTTTATATATAATTGCCCATTGTGTGGCCTGTATGATGCTCGAGAGACTCGTTCAACTCCTCCACATCGAGGACCAGAAAAGCGGAACCGGACGAAGACGAGCGATAATGCGTCCGCATTCCGCAATTTCTCACGTCAGTGTTCCGTGACAGGATTTTCCCCGCCACGGTCTTGGTTAATGTTAGACTGGGGAAATTAATCTGTGTCAGGTAATGGTGGGAATAGATGGTCGGATTAAACTGCTATGCGAAAACTGGTGAGCCAAAAACTGATGGAGGGAACTGGAATGAGTATTGATATTTGTAGGAAAGAGGCAATTGGAGTGAAAAACTATTATGCTGTGCATAAACAAATTATAATTTTATGCCTGAAAAATTGTTATGCTATTCATAATAACTGTAGGATGAATGCAATTACGCTTAAATTAGGCGAACTAAAGCGACTAATTGAACGAGAAAATTTGTACGACTTGGGCTAATTATTCAAATAGAAAACATGAAAATCAGTTGATGAAGACTGGAATACAGTTATTCAGACTGTAAGAAAAATTCACTTACTTCACTCATACAGCACCACACACTTCACTCATACAGCACCACACACTTCACTCATACAGCACCACACACTTCACTCATACAGCACCACACACTTCACACACACAAGAACTGGCAATTCTTAAAATGAGTTCTTCTTCTGTGGTTCTTTCAAGAGAAGTTTTATTCTTTAAAAAAAATACCGATATTAAAATTTATTGTAGCAGTCATACGAAAATATGATGCTTTTGTTGGCTGCTGATGTAGAAGTGAAGGTGGGGGTCTGTTGCCGTGCGTTACTGTGCGTTACCGTGCGTTACCATGCGTTACTGTACGTTACCGTGCGTTATCGTGCGTTACCATGCGTTACTGTGCGTTACCGTGCGTTACCATGCGTTACTGTGCGTTACCATGCGTTACTGTGCGTTACCATGCGTTACTGTGCGCTACCATGCGTTACCGTGCGTTACCATGCGTTACCATGCGTGACCGTGCGTTACTGTGCGTTACTGTGCGTACATATGTACATGTATGTGTATACTCAGTTTTCTCTAACTCTTCCTTCCACTGTGTACAAATTTGTTGAAAGCATTTTCTGCAGTTTACTAATGCCTAGCTAAGCTTTACAAACAGTAAGCTCAAAGCATTTGTGTTCACTTAGGAAAAGAGAAAAGCATATTCTATTTGAATGCAATCGTATTGTTGCAGCAAATCTCTTTGATGAGAGTAACGCTCTTTGCAATGAAGGAACATCAAAGAACCTGTCCTTGTTTCCCATGTAAAGAGAATCTCAGTGAGTATAATCTAGAGACCAATGTTGTTGTGAATACTATGTACAAATGTACACATCCACATGTACGTACACACTTGTACATCCTCATGTACACAACCAAATGCACACACCCGCATCTACACAACCAAATGTACACAACCACATGTACACAACCAAATGTACACATCCACAAGTGCCCACACACAAGTACTCTCTCGTTTCTTCAACTTTATTCACGCGTGAAAAAGATTCCTAAAGTTTTGAGGGCATCTTTTAGGGCAAAGTTCTCGGACTGAGTTACAAGTTTTGAGATCAGTGTCTTCTTGATGGCATGAGTTCAGAAACAAGAATTATTATATGAGAAGTTTTGCCTGTTCATGAGTTTCATTCTGAATTTTTCTATTTTGAAGGATGTCAATCTAACGTGAAATTGTAATATTTCAGTTTTCACTGTTCCCAGACATGTATCTCTCATGTGAGTTAATTTAAACGTCAAGTTGTGCATAAAATTTGATAAAATGCTTTCTATCAACTCAATGTTTTCGAATGGAAAAAGAGCCTCGAATAATGTGCACATTTTGTTATACATTTCTTAACATAATTATGTTTCATTAACCCTTCAGCACACAAACCCTTCAGCACACAAACCCTTCAGTAGACAAACCCTTCAGTAGACAAACCCTTCAGTACACAAACCCTTCAGTAGACAAGCCCTTCAGTACAAAAACCCTTCAGTACACAAACCCTTCTGTAGACAAACCCTTCAGTAGACAAACCCTTCAGTAGACAAACCTTTCAGTAGACAAACCCTTCAGTAGACAAGCCCTTCAGTACAAAAACCCTTCAGTACACAAACCCTTCTGTAGACAAACCCTTCAGTAGACAAACCCTTCAGTACACAAACCCTTCAGTAGACAAACCCTTCAGTAGACAAGCCCTTCAGTAGACCTATAAATGCAGTTCTATGTTGTCATGCAGTTAACATATTGTAAGCATACCTAACAATGCTACACCAACTAAACAAGTCTCTTGTTCCTTTTGACATGCATACAAAAGCTAACTTCGCAATTTGTTTAATTCTCTATGCTAATCTTTTTTCTATCTTCAGAGAATTTCAAAATCTGAAAATTAAAATGATAAATCTTGCATCATCGATTAAAAATAAAAAAATTGACTGCCCATTTCACACAAGTACATGTTCTGTCCAGTGAAGCAGTTTCAGGCCAAATAGTTCAACTTCTTCTGCTCACTTCCATTTTTTGCCAAAGTGCATTTTGCAAAGAGTAATTTTGAACTGATTTTTTATGCAAACAAATTGCTTTTCAAATTGCTATGATGATTTTTCTCTGTTCTTTCCAGGTGTAAAAACTCAGATCCTGGGAGCCAATTGGCATTGGATCCTCCATCCACTGCCCCCGACCACCAAACGAGTCCCGCCCGCAAACAATTACTGGAATTAAATTCTTGGATCGGGAATCCCGACGAAAACACCGTCGATTCCAGTCCCATCTTGACCAGTTCCAGTTTTTCTTCAATCATTGCTGGGCGTGTCAACGACATCAAGAAACATTATTCAAAGAATGATCAAAGGAACAAAAACATCAACGAACATTATTCAAAGAATGATCAAACGAACAAAAACATCAACGAACATTATTCAAAGAATGATCAAAGGAAGAAAAGCATCAACAAACATTATTCAAAGAATGATCAAAGGAAGAAAAACATCAACAGACATTATTCGATGAATGATCAAAGAAACACTCACACAATTTACCGTCAAGAAGCAAAACAGCAAAATTCTGGAACTGCAGCTGGAGTTCCAGGAATTTTTGAGGACACAACAAAGATTGGAAGACGCGCGCGCCGCTACGTGGATGCAGGTAAGCGTCTCAATTTCTGTTTATTCGAAGTTAATTCTTTCTTCTTCACATATTTGTGAATAATTTTCTGTCATTTAAATCTGTTTTCAAAGCCATGAAGATTGATTGTATATGTTATTTGACTGGAGATTTAAAAATAAATTGGCAATATGAATCATTGGTTGAATATCTTTATTTCCATTCTTTTGAAGAGTTATCTATCTAATATATTCTGCGTACTGTGTCCTCTGAACAGTTTGGGTGCTGGGTATTCTGGGTGCTGGGTGTTCTGCGTGCTGGGTGTTCTGAGTGTTGTATGGGAGAAAAATCATGAGACTTCTATGTGTGAGAACAGCATACACATACCAACACATGCACGTATAACACATATACTTATTTATTCACATTTTACGTTCTGACATTTTCAACCAGCATAACAAAAGGCAGTTACAGAAACAGACTCACAGTTTCTTCACAAAGCTCTTATAATAAACCACGAACAACAACTGCGCGGGCAACAGCGTGTTTTCTTCTGTATTCCTGGATTTAGATTCTTCCAACAACCTCCACATCTGAAGTCTGGTCCTACATGTGTAAGCAGTTACGTACATATATGTACACATATTCACTCTCAGATGCAGTGCATAAATATGTCTCCTTACGCATGTATTGACCAGGAAATGTACCATTTATTTTGCCATTATTTATGCGCTTTGAAAATTGAAAGCTCCGCCAAACCAGGCTCGTGTTAACCGACGCTTGAGCAACTGGAAATTGTAATCCAGGCAGCAAATTTCATGGAACAAATAGCATCAAGAAAATTGCATACGTGAATGTAATTTCAAATAAAACTGGCACAGTAATTTTGCTGCATCGAGTGTCAACATTTTTGTGTCAAAATTCTTGCGTCAAGATTCTTGCTTCAAAATTCTTGTGTAAACATTTTCGTGTCAACATTTATGTGTCAACATTCTTGCATCAACATTTTTGTGTCAAGATTCTTGTGTCAACATTCAATAAAGGATGTTGTCAAAAGGCTTGCTTAGGTGGCGCAGTTCAGGTTTGCAATATTGCGGACGCAATATCACTGAAATAATGTTGCTGATGCAATAACACTGAAGTGGGATCCCAGTCCTGAATTCATCACCAAGGAACTCGAGAAAATATGTTGCTATCCCAAGACTCTCTTTATTTTCTTGTTTTCTTGAGAATTCATTTATTTAGGACTTTTTGCGCCGCTGCATTCAGGAGCAATTTGATGTATTCCAGGTATATATAATAAAGAAATTTCTCACGCATGAGATGGTTCTGATATTTTACGAGGAAAAATTCTATGCAATGCAGAGAGCAACAGGAAATCCTTTTTTTGTGACGTGATGAAAATTGGTTGAGTTTGTACCGTAATGCTGGAAGTGCTGGAAATGCTGGAAATACTGGAAATGTTGGAAATGCTGGATATACTGGAAATACTGGAAGTGCTGGAAATACTGGAAAGGCTGAAAATGCTGGAAGTGCTGGAAATGCTGGAAATGCTGGAAGTGCTGGAAATGCTAGAAATGCTGGAAATGCTGGAAGTGCTGGAAATTCTGAAAATGCTGGAAATGCCGGAAATGCTGGAAGTGCTGGAAATGTTGAAAATGCTGAAAATGCTGGAAATGCCGGAAGTGCTGGAAATGTTGAAAATGCTGAAAATACTGGAAATGCTGGAAATGCTGGAAATGCTGGAAATGCTGGCACACAGTAATATGACTCGTGGTATGACACTCACAAGTGTATGACTCGTGGTCACAATAAATTAATGAGTTATTGTACCAGTTGACTACTAGAAGTGTGGCACAAAACAATGGTACTTTGACAGTACATAATTATATGACATA